>JAMQGT020002578.1:0-16485 GCA_024447675.2 Pterophyllum scalare
GTTGCAATGAAACTTTCCGTGCCCACTATATACTCTACTATTGGTTCTGCTGGAGGTTTCTTCCTGTCAAAAGGGAGTTTTTCCTTCCCACTGTTGCTCGTAAAAGGACATCCTCAGGTCCTTTCACAGCTGTGTCATGACCTCACTGTGTGGTACGCTGGGTGCACGTTGGCAGAGAAGGAGGCGCTGCAGAGAGTGGTTAACCATTGGGTGCAGCTTACCACTGATCGGGGTTGTGTACACCACCAGATGCAGGGAAAGAGCTACCTGCGTCCTGTGTGACTCCCCTTTTCACCCCTCTCCCATCTGGAAGGAGGATGCGCTGCATCCAGGCAAAAACATTTAGACTGAAAAACAGCCTCTACTCTGACACAGTCAGACTGCTGAACCGTTCCACCCCATACACTGACTATGTACCTTATATCTAAACAGCATCCTCTAATGCTCCACACTCACACACCACCACGTCTACACTGCACATGTGCAGATATTTGTCACTTTAAAAACTTTGCTGTCACTTAAAAGTTCCATGTTGCTATTAAGTTATCACCACTGCACCTTAAAACCATTTCAAATTGTTGCTGCTACAGTAGAATGATGCTATACCTGATTTAGTTTTGTGTATTCTTATTCTATTTTACTTATCCTAGTTTAGTTTTTTTAATTTAAATTCTGTTTATTTAATTCTGATTTATTATTCTAATTATATGTTCGACCTACCACATTCAGATTATATCTCATAGTCTGTTTAATATAGCTCAGTCTGAGTCTGAGCCGAGTGCCTGCTCATAGGGGGTCATTTTGATTGCTGGGTTTTCTCTGTAATTATTGTAGGGTCTTTACCTTACAATATAAAGTGCCTTCAGGTGACTGTTGGGATTTGGCTAAATAGATTAAATGAAATTGAATTAAATTAAATCGAAAGGCTTTTCAACATTCATGGACTGCAATGTGATGTTAAATGATTAAAGAGATGCTGAAAGACTGAAAACAGTATATTTTGGGGCCGCTGTTATGTAACCCAGCCATAGCATTAAACAGACTAAATGCACTTTGTTACCTTCCAAAAGTGGAAAGCTGATTCCAAGCAGCAGGTCGTGCTCAGGGTGAATATGAGTGTGGGGGGTGGGGGGTCCCGCCTCCTAGGATCTGGCGAGCCAATGGGAGCGCGCTCTGGATTATCCTGCTGTTATAAAGGATGCTGAGGCTGCAACAGTGTCGCCCACTGCAACTAAGGCGAAAGTGACCGTCACGACGAAGCTGGCAGAGAAACCGATGCAACAAGTGCTCAGCTAAGAAGGAAAGAAAGAGAAGTGATGGACCAGTCCAAACAGACTAAGTACAATGCAAGCGAGAAGAAGGACAGCGGGGACAGCAGCTCCGTGCTCAACGGACACTTTGACGGGATGGTGAAGAGAACAGCCGGCGGTCCCCAGGCACCGGGAGCGGAGTCCGCGCCGCACCGGTCGACCTCCGGGGTGATGGAGAGCTGGAAGGAGGAGCGCACCAGGAGCCTGGAGGACAACGAGATGAGCCTCCCGTCGCTGGCCGCAGCCTACACCACCATCCTGCGTGGGCTCGGGGAGAACCCGCAGCGGCAGGGGCTCTCAAAACCCCCTGGAGAGCCGCCACGGCCATGCAATTCTTCACTAAGGGCTACCAGGAGAAAATTATCGGTGAGTTTTTAAATCCACAAAGCCGCTCAGAGGCGGCTGGGATTTTCCCAGCGATCAACAGGTGGGCAGGTGTGACAGAGGAGAGAGAACATGTCCCAAAACTCACCGCAGAGCCGATTTGCAGAAAAGATTTGATGCACCTTTGTTAGTCTGTGAGAGCAGATGAAGTAAATTAAGACTCTTATCAGGGTACATGAGAGGGCAGTATACTACAGTTACTGATACTTGAGTATTTCCCCTTCCAGTGGGCTTTCTTACTTTACGCAGAACAGGTGACCAAGTTCATCTGATTCTTTGTAAAGACTAAGCTGAGAGAGACAACTCAAATTAATGATACACGACACCTCTGACAAAAACATAAATATACAGTTAACACCGAGTAATGATACTTTTACTAAACATCTTAATTCCTCCAGGTGCAGCAAGAGGTTTAATTTTCTGGTGGTTTCTGTCATGTATTTATGAATACATAACTAATAACGAAAACCTTCCTTAAAAAAAATTGAAGGTATTTGCACTTAAGCGTGAACATTTTGAGAGATATCCCAGAGCAGTGGGATACTTTTTGTTTTTTTAATTACCTGAAAGTAGAAATACCATGCAGGGATTCATATTGGGTAAAGTAAGTTTGGAGCCCTGGTGTCAGTGTTATCAGGAATGATCATTTGGGAATCATTCACGTGAAAGCGGAATTTGATCCTGATACGGAGCTGTTTTTAGGTGTTGCACAGTGAAGGGAGTGAAAGTATGTTTTTAAGGGTTCATATAAAGTGGCATCAAATGAAGCACATAAGCACAACTCATGTACCCAAGCTGGTTCACAGCCATGCAATGATTAACTGGTTACCCCCCCCACACAAAAACAAAACAAACAAACAAATAAAAACAAAACAAAAACATAAATTAAGTGGAAAGCAGATTTCGGAGCATTTCCTGTTAAATAAACAGTAATAATCTATTAAATTCAAGTGTATGAATATCAACATAATGTTTTCATAACTCTACTCAGTGCCGTTTTTGCTCATTTGAAACTTTCACTGAATAAAACATTCAACGTGTCCTGCTTCCAGTGGATCATCCATCAGCGTATGGACTCTAGTTTGAGCACAAGCCACTCCAAGATCAAACTTTGGGCTTCCACATTTTAATGACTAATAAACTGCCAGATTAATTTCTAGATAAATCCATAAAGTACATGGTGCAGGCCTTCATATTGGATGATGTGATGAGGCAGCTCCAACAGTGTGGAAATGACTCGGCCTTCGAAGCTGTGTAAGATTTATTCCATGTTTGATGGTGGTCACTCCACGAGGAGGTTTACTGCATCACGTTCAGTGAATGCGAGGAGGGTTACGCAGTCTCAGTTCTACACAGGCTTCCTTCTGCGTGCAGCGGCGTGTTGGAGTGGCTGGTGTTGGGGATCTGCCTCCTCCAGAACTCCATCTGGAGGTAGTTTGGCCGTTATGGGGGTTGTTGTGTGTGCATTATGAAGCTGTAAAAGGAAGGAATGCAGTGGAGAAACATATGAGGGCACCAGTGAAGCCAGTTGATTCATGTTTTTGTCTTTAATCTGAATGAACACTTGTGTAGTGGGGTTACATCTACCTGAAGCTCTTCTTAGCTTTGAACAGTGGACAGTACAGACAGCGACGGTCTCGCATGTGTTGTTGTTCAGGAGGTGGCGGTGCTCCATCTGCCTGCTGATTGGCTGTTACAGGAGCCTCCCCGTTGATTTGGTGAAAATCAGAGAAGACAAAAAGCACACATGTACTGGAGGCCGAAGCCGGGTGTTTGGGGAGGGTTATGGCATTTCGAGAGAAGCGTCCCACTATTTGCTCGGCGTGTTCACGTGTTTGTGTGCACAGGTCACGCATTCAGCTTTCATCACAACCCGAGCTCAAAATCCTCTTGCTGGCGAGCACATGACCAACACAACTGTAATTAGGAAAAGTTCTGCAGAGATTAATCAGGACTCCTGATGTGTAATGTTTCACAGCCCGTTGTGTAAAGGAAGATGTTTTCTGTTTAGTGCAGATGTTTTCCTTTTAATCATAACTAGATGGGCTTTGCAACTAATAGGTCTGTGGCCTCTGTGACTCTCTGATTTGTTTTTTCAGAATTGTAATATATATATATATATATTTTTTAATTTACATATTTTGTATTGTTTTTTAATTTATTGTCAAATAAATAAGACACAGCAGGACCCACTAAATGGTTGTCTGGCCTTCATGAAAAATGACCGAAACAAACATGAACAAGTAGCAGAGAAGGGGGCTTGATTTTATTTAATCTAAAGCTTAATTTTTACTGATTGTCATCACAGGTCAGATATTTTGAGTGCATATGTGGCATACATTCAGAGAATAATATGGGCCTGGGTCTGGTGGCTCTGTTGTATTGAAGGACCTTTTTTAAGGTGAGGACTGGACCTGTGTGTAAATGAAAGGGTCACTGCAAATTAATGCAGAGTTTGTCCGGGTAATCCCCTGTATCCCATTTATCCTGATGGGAGTAGCTTCTTCTAAGACTGCAGTGCCCCCATCCGAAGGGTACGAATGGTTTATTAAGTAGGAAAATGATGTGTAACGTCTGCTGTGAGCTTTAGAGTCACCAGATAGTAACTAAGCTGAACTCCTAGCTGATTAATGAATTGAGAAAAAAATCTTCAGATTAACTTTAATGAAAATAATCATCAGTCACACCCCATAAATGGATTTTTTTTATTATTCAGTCTACAGTTAATGTTTTAATTGTATCTGCTCTCATCTGTGTTTAAACCATCTCAGTTATCTGTTCCACTTTATCTCGAGATAGGACAATCCTCCCAGGATGAGAACATATGAATTCATATTAAAAATAAATTTTACAGGTCTCCACCCTGAAAAATGGCGTTCACGCCTCTCTGCAGCATCACCATGTTTTTACTTGTGAAACATAAATAAGCTTACGGTCGCTTCGGAACGTATTCAGACCCCTGTCACATTTTGAATAATTTCTTGTGTTGTCGATTTTTGAATGAATACATTTTTTTTAACCCACTGAGTTTGAGCAGAACTCAAAGTATTTCTCCAACTCGCAACCAATTTTATGACCAGTTAACCTGACACACGCAACATGTGACACATGAGTCATAACATCTTGTGCATGAGTGTGCCTGTATGATTTGGCTCGTTGGCAAGCTTCAAAATGAATTTGGGACTAATCAGATACCGTCCTGCAGGTGCAGCATGGGGACTGAGCATCTGAATCATCAGCTAAACCTTCTGACTGTGCTGCCTGTACTCCTATTTATGTATAAGCTGGAGCAGTGAGCGCATGTCCCGACATTATTTGCGTATTTTTCACTCATTCACTCCACCATTTCCTGCTTCCCTCACAATGTGATAACATGTGACCTCTTCATTCTCTGTGTGTCTTTGTGGTATTCATTCACGCACAGGAGGCAGCCCTATTGTAAGCGCAGATGATGAGTAACACTGTCATTACCTCATAAATGGCTGGTTCTCTCTGTCACCTAACCAACCTTTGTCCTCACCAGTTTCCCTTTATTTAGTAAAGGCTGATTGATATAATTTTCCTTCAGGGTGTGCGCTCGTTTATGTCTGAGAGACGCAACTTTCACGGTAACTAAAGGTTCAGAAGCTGCAGTCGCTGGAATGTCCCTAAAGGATTATTTTACTTCATTACACCAGCCTGTTTGGGTTCATTGCTACAACAAAGATAATCAGGCAGGTTTTAACCCTTTGCTACTGACTGATGCGGTTCAAAATTCTCACTCAGTCCTAATTTAATCCTAACGCACAGGCTTCATATTTGTAGATCCAGGGAAACTTAAAATGACTGAGTATATCGTGTAGAAATTCCCTGGGCATCACAACAGTTTTAAGTTTTCTTTAATCTGAGAGTAATCAGGTTGTGCTGCATAATACACTTAAGTGCACTGAAAACAGGAACTCTCAATACTTTGAATGGTGCAAATTTAAAGCAAAAATATTTGGGCAAAGAAAAAAAAAACAGATTCCTCATTAAACTTACTCAGAAGTACGTCTGCCTTTAGTTTCCCTCTGAATAAAGACATTAATGAAAGGCTGATAAACTGCTGCTTGCCTTGTGTAGAGCTTAATTGATTTTGCTGTGTTCCCACATTATCAAGATGGCCATTACAATTTTATCAGTAGCTACAAAGTCTCAATTTAACTTTGCTTTTGATTACAAAACTTTCAAACAGGATTACCGCGTCAACCTGAAGGCAAACCTCATTCAGGATCTTGTTTGTAGGCCAATAAGGTTCGCTGCAGAGGCGCCACATATAATAGATGGAATCTATTTAGTGTGAGTGTATAACATACAGTAAAATGACATAACAAAGAACCAGACTAAACAAACATTTATTGCATCGTTTTCTCATTATATGAGTTATTTTTGCTGTGCAAGGGTTGGCAAGATAGCACAGCAGCAGTAGCAGCAGCTATCAAATCAGGTGGTAGGAAGATTTGTCTCAGTGAATGGACTTTGATACCGAATAAATCTCAACCCTAAGCAGTGTCTGAGGTCAGACTTGTGGTTTCTTCCCCAGCAGACAGTCCTATCTGCAATGAGAGCACCGTCAAAAGTCCCAAATCCAACCAAGAGACAAACTTTAGAGTATGAATATGTTTTATTAGGGACAAGTTAAATGAAGGGTAAAGGAAAAATATGCACCAGTCTTCTCAACTTCCATCACACAGGCCGCTCCCTTTATGCACACGGTGATAAAAGAGGCAGGAGAAGCTGAAGGAACAAGTCGGTGTGTTCTGTTGTTTTGGTGACCTCACCCCTCCGCGTTTCCTCTCCCTCTTGCAGATAGCCAGTCAGGAAATTAAAAACTGCCGCGGTGAGAGCGAGAAGCATCCGCGTCGTCACGTTCAGCAGATAAAACAGTTTATTGAACCCCAACAACCAAAAAATGCAATAAAGCAACAGCAGGAAGGAGGAGGCAGAGCTATAATTAGACAGCGGTGTTTGCCAGAAACACTGAAGCCCGTGATAAAGAGCGCGGCAGCTGAATGGTCAAGGTGAACCTGGCATCCTCCGGCACGGCTGTTTGGTTTCCATCTGCCCTGAAACTTTCAAAAGAAGTGAAGCTGAATTGTTTTTAAATGTGCATTTAAAAAAAATCTGAGCTGATCAACAACGAAAAACTTTAAATAAGTAATTACAGCAGATCAATGAACCAAAGACAGAAATTGCTCCTTATTAATGAATAAATGCTGCAGGTGGACTAGAAAATTCTAGTAATAAAACATTGCAAAAGATTTCTCCTTTATTTTTCATCTCTTCCATTTCCCTCCTCAGACGTGTTGAATGACGCCATCTTTGATGAAGACCATGATGAGATGGTGATAGTCAAAGACATTGACATGTTCTCCATGTGTGAACATCACCTGGTGCCCATCTTTGGCAGGGTAAGAGGGACCTCACACACACATGCACGCACACGCACGGTGATTCTGCAGGTAAACGCACCAACTTGAGTGTCCAGGGGAAAACGAGCTTTTTATTGAAACTGGATGGGGTGGCTGTGGAGCAGGTCAGCTACTAATTGGAAGGCTGGTGGTCAATCACTGGCTGCTCCCGTCTGTGTGCCAAAGTATCCTTGGGCAAGATACTGAACACTGAGTTGATCTCCGATGCATCCACTGGTGAGTGAATGTGTGTGAATGTTAGATAGAAAGCACTTAGGCATAGAAAAGAAGTGCTTGTGTGAATGAGTGAACGAAGCAGCGCTCAGGTAGAGTAGAACTATATATGAACCAGTCAGTTTACTCAGGGGCAGGCATGCAGAGGTTTTCCAGGATACCTCCATGAGGTGTGAGGATATTCCTTGCATTTCAGGAATTTTGGTTCCATAGAACATGCTCATTAGTCCTTCTAGTGAACCTATTACCAGCATCCACCACCATGGCTCCTATCAGTAAAGCAGGTGACTTCGTGCTCCGTGAGTGAATGAATGCATGAATAGGGCACAGCAGTGTTCCTGGGAGCGTCCTTGGCTGAGTAGTTAACTGGCTTCCTGTGGCAGAATATGCTACATTTAAAGGTGTGCATTGACTGTCATGTTGATCGCTGCTGTTCATTACAACCTGCAGTACTGGAAGCTTTGCTGCCAATGATGTCATTTAACATAAATCCTTGTCTCTAAACAGAATTGTGTCCAGCTCCGGAAAAGACGAAACAAACAGAGCAAAACAAAGATGCAGGTGATTGCTGGTACAGAAATGGTGTGCCTGCAGTCCATGTGATGCGGCTAGAATTTCTTTGCATCTTTGGACTGCAAAAGAGACACATAAATGCTTCACTTGCTGGCCGGTTTGCTAGATGTTTTCTATAATTTAGTGCATAAAAAATTGTCGCAAACATCAAGTCATGCAACCAGATGCATATCTTCAAAACCATTTCTCTCTGACGTTTGTCTGGACAGCAGAGAACACTAGAAGCAATCAGATTAGCTGAGATCTGTTTTCAGCCTCCTCTCTGCCCCTTTGACATCATTACTCTGCACTAAACGGCAGATCAGCCTCTTCCCTCTTTCTGCTTTTCTTCCTCTGCTCCCCTTCTCCCTCCATCTTCACCTGCAGCTGCACGTCATTTAAGACAATAGAGGCTGGCAGCTGATCTTTTTCCACCGGTGTAAATGGGTTCTGATGACAGCAGTGAATCCACGAACACCTCCCTCTTGTGATGTGCTGTACGTGTATATAAACACCTCCCCCTCTCCCCCGTCACCATCTGCAGCACTTCCTCTCATCCAGCCCTCCTCTCTGACTGTCTGCCTGCGATGTCTCAGTCCTCCTCTTCTATTCTTGGTCAGATGGTGTGCAGGTAGCCACCAGCTGTTCAATAAATAAGCTGTTTCCGTGTCTACTGCGCGAAAGCATTTTACCGAGGGCCGTCGTTGATTTGCAATCAGCAGAGACACCGTCACATCAACTCTTCAGAAAACATTTGAAGAGAAAATACACCGGAGCAAACATCTGTCCCTTGTTCTTGTATTCAGGCATAATTGCTTCTTCGCTGTGACATATTTCCTGTGGAAACAAGCGTTCAGGTATTGAGCTTCAAGTGAAACCGAAGAAATATGGATGGTGGTCAAAACAAACAGTTTGGTCTGAAAAGCTGGTCCTGGTGGATGAGGAAGTTTGGGACTGCAGTTGATTCAAGGACTTAATACTTAATACATTTTATTGTAATACTTCTGTAGTTAGAATATGACCAACATGCAGTACTGCAGTAGTTTTGAGAACTAACCTCTTAATATTTTGTTTCCAAAGAACCTGTTTTTCAGCTGTTTTTCTTTTCACTCATGTTCAGTCCAATCGTGTTTTGTTTTGTTTGGTAAGCCAATCAACACTGACCTATGAATCATAAACAGACATAAACAAATGCACACCTATGAATCATTCAAACATAAAAAAGACTCCTAACCAGTGTTGTGTCTACACATAAAAGACATCTTAGCAAAGAACCCATTTTAAATAGTATCTTTAGGCACTTTGTTTTTAGCAGCCTGTTGTAATTTGTTACCATTTCTTTAGTTGAATCTACATATCTCAGCAAGGTGTGCAGAGTGCCCTAAAAAATTGAGGAAACTGGAGGACAAACAAAGATGTGGCAGGCCTAAAAACTACAGCAGAATAGAACGGTGTCTGAAAGTTGCGTCTACAAGAAACAGGGGGGAAAAAATCACCAAAGACCTGACACAGGACCTGAGAGATGCATCTTGCTCTTCATTTGATCCATCTACTGTTCACTGAAGCCTCATCAGAAATGGTCTCAGTGGAAGGGTGGCTGTCAAGAAGCCTTTAAGGAAGCGAAACAGGGGAAGGGGAGAATGTACGCAACATTACACAAGAACTGGACTGAAAATCAGTGGCAACAGGTCTAATGGAGTGAAGAATCCACATTTGAAATTTATTGTTTAAATCTTTGTCAATATGTACCTAGGAGGTCAGGAGCGAGGGGCTGCAGCGAGTGTCTCCAATCATCTTTAAAACATGGTGGAGGCTCTGTCATGGTTTAGGTCTGCATTTCAGCCAGTGGTGTTGGGAATTATGAACACAGAAAAGTGACATCAGATTTTGATCCACCATGTAATACCATCTGCAAAGGGTCTAATTGGAAACACCTTTATTTTTTTCAGCATGGCAATGATCCCAAACACACTGCCAATGCAGTAAAAGCATAGCTGGATAGAAAAACACACGGTGGAACACTTTCAGTCATAGACTGGCCTCCCCCTGAGCCCAGATCTCACCATTATTGATGCAGTGTGGGATCATCCTGACAGAGAACAGAACAAAAGGCAGCCAACATCCAAATTCATATGTTGTCAAACTGAGAAATCATTCATGGCATGAACAATATTAGATCAAAAAATCTCGATATTTAAAATTAGTCACTTTCTTTCAGCAGCTGTTCACTAACTTTGTTTTATAAAATGATTTTATCAGAGCCAGATGCTGAAAAACAGCTGCCTTCAAGTGAGGTTAGTAATTTATAAGTGAGACACACCCAAACAGTAAATATGCCAAAAAATAAAGCTATGAACAAAAGACGGCTTTAAAAACATGGTAGTGCGGTTGTATTATACTTAAGATGCTGTAACCCTGATGATTCCTTTTTGTTTGCCTTGTCCCTCGATCCTCATTCACAGCGTGAGCCTGTAAATATGAATACCGTGGACAGATATGTGAAAAAGCAGCCGCTGTGGTCGGCCTGTTTGATGTGGGTATATCAGGCCGCTGCAGCGCAGAAAGAGAAAAGGGAAAAAAGGAGGAAAAGAGATCTTTGCACGCTTGTTGCTGCTGCCCCTTCTCTCGTCTTGTCAACAAATTGCGTCTGACATTTGAGTGGATCGTTCCAGGGTGTGTGTGTGTGTGTGTGTGCATGGCCTCCAGCCATCTAGCAGTGATTCTCCAGCTGATGACTCCAGCTCTCACTCCTGTCCTCTTCTCCACCTGCTCTGCACTCATCTCTCAGTTTTTGTTGCCGTCCTATTGCTTTCTGTTTCAACCCGATGCTCATGTCGTGACTAATGTGGGATTAATGTGCGCCATCAGAGCCTATCACTCTGCATGTTCAGCTACAAGTTGCTCTGAGGCGCTTGTAACTTGACTCCATTTTCTGTTGAAATGATTCTTGATGGCAAAGCTTTTAGTGAGCTCCGGTTTGGTGGATGTGTTTTTTGAGATATGAGTGAAGGAAGAAAATATGTTTCTGGATTTAAACACTGGTTTCTGGCAAATAGGTGCTTATCCAGAACTGACTGTATACACCAATGTGATGAGAAAAGACAGAATGATGAAAGATGCTGCCAGTTTTTTTGTGGGGGGGGGCAGCTCTGTTGAGGTTGTGGCTTTTATTAACCCTTTAATGCGGCAGGAAATGGGGGAAAGACACACTGGCAAGCTGGCAACAGGCTGGGACTCGAGCCTGCACTGCCTGCACCGCAACACAACACATGTATGTGGTCACTGGCTTTACCACTAAGCCACCTGGGCACCCGTTCTGACATGCTCTATATTGCCAAAAGTATTCACCTGCCCATCTAGATCATTGCCTTCAGGCGTTCCAGTCACTTCCATGTTCACAGGTGTATAAACCAAGCACCTAGGCATGCGGACTGCTTCTACAAACATTTGTGAAAGAATGGGTCTGAGGAGCTCCGTGAATTCCACCATGGTACCATATAGGATGCCACGTGTGCAACAAGTCCAGTTATGAAAAATCCTCACTACTAAATATTCCACAGTCAAGTGCAGGAGCGACTGGGAATGACAGCAACTCAGTCACATAGTGGTAGGCCACTTAAAATCACAGAGTGGGCTCAGCGACTGCTGAGGCACATAGTGTGCAGAGGTCGCCAACTTTCTGCAGAGTCAATCACTACAGACCTCTAAACTTCATGTGGCCTCCAGATTAGCTCAAGAAGAGCACATAAAAAGCTTCATGGAATGGGTTTCCATGGCCGAGCAGCTGCATCCAAGCCTTACATCACCAAGTTCAATGCAAAGCATCGGATGCAGTGCTGTAAAGCAGGTCACCACTGGACTCTAGAGCAGTGGAGACGTGTTCTCTGGAGTGACAGTTTGTGGGAACAGCTTGGGGATGGCCCCTTCCTGCTCCAACATGACTGCGCACCAGTGCACAAAGCAGGTGCATAAACACTTGGATGAGCGAGTTTGGTGTGGAAGAACTTGAGTCCTGACCTCAACCTGATAGAACACCTTTGGGCTTAATTCAGAGCGGAGACTGTGAGCCAGGCCTTCTCATTCAACATCAGTGTCTGACCTCACTAATGTGCTTCTGGGAAAATGGTCAGAAATTCCCATGAACACTCCTAAAGGCAAAGGGTGCGCCGACATCATATTAAACCCAATGAATCAAGAATGGGATGTTACTCAACTTCATATGCAGGTGAAGGCAGACTTGTGAATACTTCTGGGGATATAGTGTATTTGCCTCTAAATGATAAGTTTAAGTAAGAACATCTCTGCTTCTTAGCTTCTTTCTTAAACTTGCACCTCTGGTATCAACTCTCCCAGGTAGGAGCCCAGCAGCTACCTGGGGTTTTGACACCTTGAGTTTTGAAATGAGTGTGTGACTTCAACAAACATCTCTGGTTGACGATGTTATGAGAAATTAATGGTTAGATTGGAATGTATTTCGATACATGAGGCAATTGGAATTTGAGATACTGAGGTCGAGAGCTCAATTTCAGCTACATACTGGCTTGTACGTTCAGCAACACCTGCCCCGCCAGGCGGCGTTGAGCTGAGCTGGGATCTGTAACAACTGAGTTCACAGTTACACCATTAACGAGCTGCCAGAATGAGAGCAGGGTTTTAACCTTGAACTTGTCACTTTATGCAGGTTCACATTGGATACCTCCCAAACAAGAGAGTACTGGGCCTCAGCAAGCTAGCAAGGTAAGTACATTTGCTCTACTATCATAGCTGTCACATAATCTGCAAGAGTGTGTGTGTGTTTGTGTGTGTGTGTGAGAGAGAGTGACTTTAAGCTGATTATTAAAACTTGTGTGTGTACTACTCACTGACCCCAATACCCTCAGGCTTATCGTACTAACACCCTTCACTAACTCAATACTGGACAGTCACTGTGATGACAACAGCTACACCATTCACATAGAGACCAGAGCGAGGCTCTTGGCCTGTTGTAGCACGTGCTGCATATTGGTGGCGCTAATTAAAAACTTTGTGGAATTTGGATTTGTCCTGCTCGATGTGAGAGTAATTGGAAAAATATTAATAATACTATAAGTCAGAAAACAGCAAAAATAGATTCAGTAAACAAGAATTTTAGATTAAGTGTTGCGATTTGTAGAGAATAGATTTATTTTTTCTGTTATGGAGAACATCATAATCGCTTTTACGTCACTGTAGTTTTTTCCTAAAAATAGGTAAAAGAATAAAAATATATAGACATAAAAGTGACAATTCCTGGTATTTATTCATGAATGAGTACTTAAAGGCTTTTTAATGAAGCCGATTGGCTTTGTTTTCAGGGAAATCGCCAGTGACGCATCACATCATCTGCACTGAATAAAGCCCAACCATACAGGATTTTTAAGATCAATTATTTGGTGATTTAAAAAATCTGACATTCTGATATATCACCTGATTTTTTTTTCTTTAAGACACATCGGATGTAAACAGATTTTCCTAACATTTATTATCTGTAGTTATTTATATACTTGTTTACGCTCTGCCCAAATCCACTTCGATCAACTTGTTACATTTGTGGTGTTCCCAAATACGTTTTGTTGCCATCTGGGAAGTCGCAGAGTGCCCTCTGGTGAACAAACTATGCAACGTTGACACTCATAACAGGGTTGAACGGTGTTTCTCCCGTCTCATCTGTACATTTTAAATTTTCATTTATCAGTCATTATAAATGCTGATACCAATAGATCAGCAAACAGCTGATATTGGCTGATAATATCAGCCCAGTGAAAAATCACTGTTATGTTTAACATTTGGTTGATATACCTTCAGACTTTCACCTTCAAAGACTAACCTCTAAGATACTGGTTATTGTCTGCTTATTGCATTCATCAAATGTACAGTCATTCAGAAACAATGTGCTACAGCAGTGGTTCTCTAAGTAGGGTCCACAAATAGGGGGGGTGTTCCCAAAACAATTTGCAATAAATCATAAAATCAAGCTTTATGATTAAAAGGTGTATTTATACAGATATAGACCCTTGTGCCTTTAAAGCAAAACACACTGTGTCCACTATCACATTACTGCTGTATGTATGTATGTATGTATTGTGATATCAGTTTGTCATCATTACTCACTTCTTTCAGCCCAAGTCAGTTAAACACATGTTAGGAACATGATAGCATCTCTGGAAGTCACATTCGCCTGTAAACACGTCACCCTCCATCTGGGCATCACATCTAATATCAGCCATTGTTTACTCAGGAATGAACATTTACACTTTCTAAACAATTCCTGAAGGTGCAACAACCAGCAAATGTTACACCAGGAATAATGTAATGATCACTTGGTGTCATCAACCACCAAAACCTTCTCTGCATCACTGAATTTTCTTAAAATTTCCATTCGCATTGAAGTCTCCAATAAGATTTGCGCTGCACCTTCTTCTCTATAAAAAAAAACCTGTCTTCTTTTAAGTAGGTTATCTCCTGCATGCTGCCGTTCCATCATGAGCGTACAGTCCGCATGCTGCCCGTTTGTTCCCGTGACATTTCCCTGAAGGTGAACGGGGTCGAATTTGTCCAAAGTGGTTTTGCTCACAGAGAAGAGCAACAGGTTGAAGGGGAAGACCAGGTCAATTTTACAGATCTACAAGAACTGCGTCTGCTTCTAAAATTACTGAATGGAGCTGGTTTATTGTGGTTGTGTCCATTTGAATGACAGGAAGTGACAGAAGCTAACATTTAAAAGGATGGCAGAAGTTCGATGCCTTGGTCGCTGATTTTCCAGTTCCTTGGCAAGGTGCAAAAAAATGTACTCCTGTGTCGTTTCAGCATATTGTGCTGCAAAAACATCACTTTCCATGTAACAGCA
Organism: Pterophyllum scalare; assembly: GCA_024447675.2. Taxonomy (NCBI): domain Eukaryota; kingdom Metazoa; phylum Chordata; class Actinopteri; order Cichliformes; family Cichlidae; genus Pterophyllum; species Pterophyllum scalare. The sequence goes on from JAMQGT020002578.1 coordinate 14,775, forward strand.
CAGAGTTCAGTTCAGTGATAGTTCTGCCATAAAAGCTAAAAATAATCAAATTCAGTTGATAGACTGCTTCTTACCATTTAGAATTTTAATAAAAAAAAGATCTTGTTTCTTCCTTCCTCTGCTCATCAATCAGTGTTAAATGTTTATTTCTTTTTTTACTGTTTTAATCTTCACTGCTGCTGCCTGTCACAGTTCCCTCATATTTCCCCTCAGGCTGCATTCATGCGTTTTCTCTCCTCTCCTTCTCAGGATTGTTGAAATCTACAGCCGTCGACTACAAGGTAACAACTAAACTCCTCCTGTCAAAGTGCAGTCTTTTGTGTACGCGTACTTTAATGGAATATTTGGTTTATTTCACTTGTCTTTTACGTCTCAGAGGGAAATGTTCTATTTGTTTACTTTGCTACATTTTACACCAAATGCATAAATGTGTGATCGTTGAGCTTTTCCCACACATAATCTGGTGCAGTAAAATGGATTATAAAGCAGGGTATGCTACTGTATATAGAAGTGCACTGTTTCAACACACTCAGATGGTGAAGATGAAAATGTTTAGCTCTATGTATCTGGTCCCAAGGGTTTTGAGTCCTTTGCGTGATTTTCCATAAAAACAACAAAAAGACATTTACCCCCTGCAACTGGTTACATCCCTGTTCAACAGTGTTGTAACACAATCACAACACATTTTTCAGTAATTGAATTTATGTCTCTTGTTCTGTGTGTGTGCAGAGATAGAGAGTCTGTGGAGGGCCAGGGAGCACACTCCACAGATGATCATCTCACTGAGGCTACAGCTGACACCTTACAAGAGGTACAATTAATAAGGGCATTATCCAGCAGTAGGTAATATATAGTTCCTAATGTAGAGACACCAACCTCAGGCAGCTGCATGGAGGAGAGAAGGGAATAGTGTGTGTTTATGGGTGGGGGAAGGGGGAAAGCCAAAGTGCTTCAAATGGTATGATTACAAAGCGATGCTTCAGATGATTACAAGCTAGCTTTATGATGATGGGTACAGGTAATTTGTGTGCTAAATGGTTACATTAATTTTAGCTCCAAAATTTGTAATTTATATGATGAAAATATAAATAATTTTCATCATATAAATTACAAATTTTGGAGCTGTAAAATTAATGTGACCCATTTAGCACACAAAATTGCCTGTACCATCCATCATAAAGCTCAGTTGTAATAGATTCTGAAGACATCGCTTGTAATGCATCCCATTTTGAAGCACTTTGGCTTTCCCTTCCCCCACCCATAAACACACACTCTCCCTTTCTCTCCTCCATGGGCCTCCTGAGGTTGGTGTCTCTGCGTTAGGACTCTATTGTTGCCTACTGCTGGATAATGCCCTTATTAATTGTACCTCTTTGTAAGGTGTCAGCTGTAGCCTCAGATTGAGATGGATGGATCTCTGGAGTCTGCTCCCTGGCCCTCCACAGACTCTCTATCTCTGCACAGCACACAGAAGCAACAGTGAGTGCTGCCACACTATGACTAAAACCTGAGATAAAGCAGTCATTTTAATTATTCCACCAGAAAAAAAAAAGAGGAAAGAATAGAAAAGAAATTAAAGAAATGTTTCTAAACTGAAAAGCCTATTTTTGACGAGGTAGCATTTCATGTGTTTCAGGTAGCTGGATCCCCGGTAGTGATGAAATTTCTTCTTCTTTTAGCAATACGTAACTGAACGAAGTAAATATTAAAA
>JAMQGT020002579.1:0-11336 GCA_024447675.2 Pterophyllum scalare
AATTGTACCCTGTAGTTTCTGTCATTTCCATTGGCATGTCCATGTCACTTTAACAAAGGCTGGAGCTTGTCAAGCTGATGAGAGAGGGTTTCTCTCTTCTTCCTCTTCTTCTTTTTTTTTTTTTGTGCTAGCTAGCTCTGCTTTTACTGGTCTGAGATCAGTTACGATCTGGACATATTAGACACAGGTACGTTGAAACAGAGGCAGCACATGCAAGTAGAAAAGCAAATTACTCTGTGATTTATCATCTCAGCAGATACGTTTTCTGTTACTGTTCTTGATTTAGAGAATAGTGTTAAGAATAATAATGCCTTTAGCACATTAGCAACAAAAGCCTTCACATAGAAGATTTGTATCTTGGAACTGACTACCCCGTCAGTAATCAACTGAGTGATATTTTAAGCCCCAACCGGTCGCAGCAGATACTGCCTCCCTGACCTGGTTCTGCTGAGGCTTCCTGTTAAAAGGGAGTTTTTCCTTCCCACCGTCGCCAAGTGCTTGCTCATGGGGGTGTTTTGACTGTTGGGTTTTCTCTGTGTTATTGTAGGGTCTTACCCACAATACAAAGCGCCTTGAGGCGACTGTTTGTTGTGATTTGGCGCTACATAAATAAAATTGAATTGAAATTGAATTGAATTGAACTGGACCGTGTCATACAGTTCTCACAGTTCCCAAACTTTCTTTTTAATTCAGCTGTGTGTATTTTTTTATTTTATAAATATATTTTAACATACTTTTTTAATTAAAGTGTTTTTCTGAGCTCAACAGTTTTTTTTCAGAAATAACTGGTCCTCACTGGACAGCCCCTCTGCAAACATGATTTATAAGATATGACACAGAGTATTTAAAATGAGCTCAAACTTTTCATGATGTGGTATTGCTACTTGTCAGCTAATGGTAAATATTTTGATGATCACTAAAAAAGTAATTACATATTACAATTCTTTGGTCAGGAAAAGTTCCCAACAGTTGTTTTCTAATAGACAACCATCTTAGCAACCAACTTTATTGCTTTTTTTTTAATGTGTAAATGATGCTCAAACAATTACAAAACACAACAGAAAAGTTGGAAGAAGTAAGTCAGACACATTGGAGGCATGAAATGTCTTGCACATATATCACAAGCTAACAAGAGTTCCTGTCATCTGTGGCATGTATATCTTAATACAGGTAAAAATAAAAAAACAAACATTATTTTTGGTCTTGGTGCAGTGAAATCATCATTTGTCATCCCACACACAAGAGCAGCCATCTTAAATGATCCTTCCTAGTGGATGCCTAATGAAGACAAAAGCTCTTTTTGAGAATAGTTTCCTGTCTGTGAGGAATTATGTCCATGTGTTAGTGAGTGTGTGAAAGAAGCAGGGAGGTGACACAGGGATGATCCAGGGCTCAGAGCAGAGGAACAGAGACTGGTAGTGAGGAGAATGAATAGTGACTGGCGCTCAGCCCAGTGGCAGCTTAATGACTTGCGGTCAGTTGACTCTGTCTCAATTAATCAGACTGCTCTTTCCCGCTCTCCTCTTTTTTCCCTCATCTTCCCTTGGCTCTAATTTCTTCCTTTGTCTCATCCCCTGAGCTGAGAGAAGATGGTTTGTTCCCACTCTGTCTGTCTCTTTTGTTTTCTGCTTCTCTATCCCTGCCTCTGCATTTCCATCTCTACACTATCACCTTCTCTTCCTCTCTGCTCCCTGACAGCTTCCTCAACTGGACAGTTTTCATTTCTTCTTCAACTCTGCATTAGCAAGAGACTGAAAGAATGAGGCCATTTTACTATCACCTTCTATCTTCCCGTCTGTAGCCTATCTAATTCTGGCAGAAACCAAGTCTCCTCCAAGTCTCAGAGAATTTGTTTTTGAAGAAAAATCATGCCTGCTTGAGCTGCAGCAGAGACAGTGAAAACAGGCTTTGACCCATGTAGATAATGGGATAAAATTCAGACATGACAACACAACTAGCCTGGACATGTATGCTTTTGGATCACAAAGTACAAGAGGAGGCAGCACAGTGCTTCTATGTGTGTGCAAGTGGCCGCTCAGCTCTCCCACGTCAGTTGTTATCTGCTTTCCTGGAGTTCCCAGGGGGGGTCTTGCTGGCTTCCCAGGGTGGTCCTGACCAGGCTGACATTTGGAGGACTGGTCTGTGATGGCCTGTAGGGCTGTTCTGTGCAGCAACAGTCACAGCTGCACTCTGCTTTGCTTCTCTGTTCCCCCTTTTTTGGTCTTTTGTCTCTCTAGATTTCGTCTCTAGTTGTCACACCTATCTCTCTCTGTCACTTTATGTTTTTTCTTTTTGTACTCTGCACTCATCTTGCTCCATCTCTGTCTCATTTTCACTTTGTGTCCCACTTGCCCAGCTTTGTCATTCTCTTGCTCTATCTGTTATCTTTCTTCTTCGCACATGCAAGCACCCTGCCTCTCTGTCCTCCGTCCCTCTCTGCCTCACACGAATCCTTTTCTCATTCTCCAGTGTTTCATCTGCTCACTCCCTCCCCTCTTTCTGTCAGTGGGGTCACTGTGCTGGGCCGGGCGCCCCAAGGAGCCTGCCTGCCACAAATCTTACATGTTCAGAAGAGAAGAGGTGTGGCAAAGGACCTGTGCACCAACCATGCTAATTCCCCCGTGCTCCACTGTGCAGTCAGGCAAACAGAGGGAGCAACCAGAGGTCAAACACTCCAGGTGGACTTCTCATGCAGCTATTCACAACGGAAACATCAATACTGTAGAAGCATTGATTTACTTTTCATGCCCATTTGCTGATTGGAATGTAGTTTTCTACTAAGAGAAACTGAGAGATAACCCAGAGAATGTAGTTGTATGGATTGCAAAATAATAATTAAAAAAAGAAAAGAAATTGGCATGGGGATATTTCTGAATATATTCTATTCAATGCCAGTTCTTCATGAAAGCAAATTAAGTGTCCTTTTTCTAAAATTTGAGTTGTATAGTTGTAGTTTTACATTTTCTTTTTTTTAATAAGACTGTTCCTTAGCATTTCCTGTAGCAGTCTCTATCTTTGGTCATAGTTGTGCAAGTTTGATGTACTTAAAACTTTTCTTCAGCAACAAAGGAAATTTCCAGTAGTCCCTTGTTTCCTCACCAGACAAATTAACTGATAAACAACCCTTACTCATGAGTGTTAGTTCTGAAGAACTGCCTCGTGCAATCAATTTGTTGCAGTCCTGAAGATCTTGGCCTGTAGCAGCAGCTTTTAACCCTGTTTTTGTGTGTATGTTAGTTTGAAAATGGCTCGGACACTGTACACAGTTGTATGGAACTCGGTGGCCTTCATAAAATAGTAAATTCATTGCATAAGTTTTTATTGACAAACAAAACCCCACAAATTCTGACAAACTCCAAGCATTGATTATGCAAGAATGGTTTGCTCTCAGTCAGGATTTGGCCTAAATGTTGATTGACAGCATGCCAGGGCAAATTGCAGAGGTCTTGAAAATGAAGGGACAGCACTGCAAATATTGACTCTTTGTATAAGCTTAATCTGTCAATAAAAGCTTTTGAAACATATTGAAACACAGTGAAATTCAGATAGTTGGATAGATGACATCAGGTCACACACACTTTCCTTTTAAGATAGATGTTCTGTAGTATCATTTACCGGATGAAGTGAAAATAATAGATAGAAGAGTTTAAAAAATGGCCTTGACAGTCTTTTAGCATTTATACAACAAAACCAATAGCAATCAGTGACAGACTGTTTCACCCTGAGCAATGAATCTAAATGAGCATTAATGAATAAAAGTACTTCAACAAAAGTTCAGCCAAAGTTAATCCACAAACATAAAATGTGGTCCAAAAAGCAAACACGCCACCATTGACTAAAACCTCCATTTCCTGAAAAACCTTGAAGTGAAATTGACAGACCTTATCTAGCACCTGAGAGAAAATCTCCCACCTCTCATTGCCACTAGTACCAGAGTCAGGATAAGGAAGAAACAAATAGAACAAAGTGAAAACATGGGCACATAGAGCCAACAAAAATAACTTATAAAGAGGCTCCAACTTGAGTCCTGTGTACACATTAACAAGGTAAAGAAAGCCATCACAAATAACTCTCCATCCTCTTTCTTTCTCAGTCTTTAGCCTTCCCAGTGGTGGCCCAATCTTTAATTACTGTCTCTATTTGATTTTAATCAGCAGTCTGAAGAGACAGATATCACATCCCCTTCTAAACCCTCCCACAAAGATCTAGGAAGGTGCAAAGTTATATTTCTCCCAATTATCTAGTTAGGATCGACTGGCTTGGTGCTGAAGTTCTTAGAGTGTGTTTTCCAATTTGCTGTGTCAATTAGATTTTCTCCTATGTAAGTAATCAGACTCTAGGAAAGGGTGTGAGAGGGAAAGATGAAGGGAAAAGTAATTACACTTTTTTTGGGAGGTTTGCAGCTGCTCCATGGTGCCTCTGTACCACCCTTGTCTTTTTTAATCATATTTATTAGGGGTTTATGGGAAACCCTTGCCTTTGTGTTTCTCACAAAGAAAACAGATTAGACTCCAAGACAGATAACCAAAACACTCATGAGAACCACGCATTTAACACTGCACACACATGTTCTCAAATGCACATGGACAAAAAGAAAGTTGAAAAACTGATGACAGCATTGTTTCTTTTCATTTATTTCACAAGAGTGGCGCAGTCCGTAAGGCAGCGCTATTGTGTTGGAATGTTTTACTTTCTTTTTTAGATTTTGAATTTCCACTCCAAGCATGCCGATAATAATGTGCAAGAATTAAAAAGTTTAAATGTGATATTCACTTTTAATCCGAGTGAAAAATCACAGCACTTACAGCAGCTAAAGTTGGAATTGGGAATTTAATGCTGAATGGATTTTTTACAAAATATCTGAAAATAGGAAAAACAAGACACAATCAGAACAAACCATTACAACCCACTCAATTTTATTCCTGAAAGCTCGAATATTATGTGCCTTTGTTCTTGTTTGAGATAAGAGGAGACAAAGCAGGAGAGAGAATTAGGCAGAGAGGCAGAGATAGGCTTACTCTGACACTTGGCTGTCCTGTTTGCCCTTGTCAAAGCCTGACACTTCCCTAATCCCCACTCCCGGCCACCACCACAACCCCCCATCTCAGCTGGCCAAGTTTGGCTCAGAGACAAGGTTGTCACCCAGTCAGAGATCTGGGACCTATCCAAACCTGGTCCAGATGTAGGCATCAGAATTCACACAGACTCCTTAAGTCCTATGCATATGTTTACCAGCCTCCTGAGACAAATCTTCAGACAACAACCTTGGCTCTTGAGCATTTGATGTGCCTAATGCTTTTTTAAAGGAAAAACCAGATCATGTATTTACTTATTCCCTTATTCAATTCACTTTTATTTGAATAGCATCAGTCCTCATTAACATTTGTCTCAAATGACTTGTATAATAAAGATGCTACAATATTAGAGAGAACCACAACCTCCATACTGTTGCTGTGAGCAAGCACATTGCAACAGTATAACTCTATGAGAAGAAAGAAAATAGGAGCATAGAGAGGCTACAAACAAGAGAGACAGCAAAATTTAACAACAATTAAATAATATTTATTGGAATAAAAATTAAAAGTGACTGAAAAAGACAAATGATATGCGCTTCTTGCATAATGAGAACTTCCTTAGCAGTCTGAGCCTATAGTAGTATAATTAAGGGCTAGTTCAGGGTCACCTGATCTATACCTAATGATACTTAAAGCAAGGTTTTAATGTCATGGTCCTGGGTCTGTGATCTAGAGTTTGAGTTTTGGACTTTGAGATTCCTGAGATTCTTGGTTGCCTCATGATTATATGGGTTTCTCATATATTTTCCCTCTTAGTATATTTATTCATGTTCTGGTTTCCTAGTGCTTTAGTTTAGTTTTTTGTTATTCTTAGCAATACCTGGTTCATTTAATGTTTATTTGGGTTCATGTGTTTTTTCTTATGTGAACATAGGGTTTCTAGTTCTACTGATTTAGAGTGTCCTCCTCCTTTGTGTCAAGCCCCCTGTGTTTAAGTCTTGTCTGTGGCATCCCTGTTTTGTTATCACTTCCTGTTTTATTCTGTATCTTTATGCTTTGTTTTGAGTTTCGCTTCCTGTGTCTCATTTATTGTGACTCTATTCGCCTGTGCCTCATTCTCCTCAGCTGTCTCACTCTCCCTGATTACCTGGTGTGTGTGTATTTAAGGTCTCAGTGTTCCTTAGCTCATTGTTGTGTTCTCATCAATGTTTACCATGCTGTGTGTCTCCCTGCGCCATAGTTTTGTGGTTTAGTTCTGGTGTTTGACCAGCTCCAGTATAGCGGTACTTGTAATGTCTTGTCACTTCACAATAAACCATGTTTAAGTTCAGTTTTCCTCTATGAGCATCCAATCCTGCCTGCCACACAGCTAGCCATGACATTTAAGCCTAATAGTAAAAGTAGAGATTCACATAAATGCATGGCTGTCTTCCAGACCCACACTGGCAGCTGGTTCCACAGGAGAGGGTCCTGATGGCTGAAGGTCTGCCCCCCCCCATTCTACTTTTGGATACTTTAGGAATCACAAGTAAACCTGCAGTTTGAGACCAAATGTAGTGCAATAACATGGTACTTTTAAATTCAACTCTGGATTTAACAGGGAGCCGATGAAGAAAAGCCAGTATGGAAAAACTATTTCTAGTCCTCGTTAGCACTCCTGCGGCTGTGCTTTGGATCAAATAGCTTTGGATCAAAATAGCTTTTGTAACAAGAAAGTCAACTAGTCCAATGTAGAAGTAATAAATACATGGACCAGTTTTTCAGCATCATTCTGAGACAGGAAGTTTCTCATTCTGACAGTATTGTGCAGATGAAAGGAGGCAGTCCTGGAGATTTATTTATATTAATTACAGCCATCATAAAAGCCTGTGCACACCTAATAATAAATACAAATTTTATATTAAATATTGAAGCATTGCTTAATGGTAAGACCTCTTTTAACAGTCTTGTATGGATGGAATCTAATAAACACACTGATCGTTTGGATGAAGTAGTTATTGAGGTTAACTCAGATCAGATTTGTGTTATCTGCTTTAAGCTGCTGTAATGGATTTTTTCCCCAGGTGGTGGTTAGTCACTGAGAATAAGAAATGTCCAGAATGGACACAACAAAGGTTTCAGAAAATTACTACTGTTAATACTCTTTAAATGTTTATATAAAAGAATAAAAGAATTAAATTGAGAGCATGATTTAAACAGTGAGATGGTTTCTGAGAGTTTTGAGAGGAGTCAGTTGAGTCTAATAATGCATTCAATACACTGTTGTGTCTGTCTACATGCACACTAAAATCACTTAACATCACTTATTTTAGCACCACGTAAGATAAAAAATCTGAAAATTCAAATAAAATCTCTGAAATTCAAGTTAATAATGACTGTTGCCATTCCTCTTCCTCAGCTTCTGCTTTGAGGATTCTACTTCTTCTTTCACCTCCCTTTCAGGGTTGCCACAGCAGATCATCTGCCTCCATCTCCCTCGCATCCTCTTCTGTCGCACCAACCCCCTGCGTGTCCTCCTTCACTACATCCATGAATCTTTTTTGTGGTCTTCCTCCTGCCTGGCAGCTCCGTCTTCAACATCCTGTGTCCAATTTATCCACTATCCATCTTCTGCACATGCCCAAACCATTTCAATCCTTGTCAAAACTTTGTCTCCAAACTGCTTGACCTGAGCTGTCCCTCTGATATGCTCATTTCTAATCCTGTCTCACCTAGTCACTCCCAATGAAAAGCTTAACATTTTCAGCTTGGCCTCTTTTCTTTTGTTTGTACCACTGTTTCCAAACATAAATCATAGCTGGTCTCATTACCATCTTATAAATCTTCCCTTTCACCTTTGTCACCATCCTCATGTGTGCTCTGATGACTCTGGTTAGTATAAATCATGAAGTCATGCTTTTCATCTTCTTTGAAGACCAAATACACAAAACATCACCGTTTTCATGGTGCAATAAATAGTTAAAACTGAGCTGATTTATTTTTCATTGGCTCACTTTTTGCCTCACACCCTGCCCCAGTCCTGGTATAGATGTTTGTGTACTTTTCTAGCTTTTGTAAAACTATCTATGGAATCCACATTGAGGCCACAGTGGTTAGCAGTATCACCTCAGAGTGAGAAGGTTCTTGGTCTTAACCCTGACTGGAGCCTTTCTGTCAGAGTTTGCATGTTCACCCTGCGCCTGCGTTGAGTTCCTACCCCAGTCCAAAGACATGCATGTTAGATCAACTGGTGATTCTAAACTGGCTGCAAATGTGAGGTAGAAAAAAAAGAGCTTAAATTGTGTAGAATAAAGCATTCTATGAATTTATTTTTACATGTGACTTCCGTTCCATTGACTCCATCTAGATGGTCACAATGGCATGCAGTACAGACAGGCTTTACATGTCATCAGTGTTCAAGTTAGAAAACTACATATGAACTGAAACTCCATTTAACAAGGAAGCTACCCCGTACTTCTATCGTTCTCTGTGTTTCTTGAGGGTCCAGTAAAATTCTCTGAACATCAAGTGCAGAGTATGAGAAATGTTCTGCACTGAGACACTATAGGACCACAAAAGCAATATATTCTTCATTATCACTTGCAGTATATCTTCTCTTTGATGCTCTCTACACACAGTACTCATCTACTTTTCAATGCCTGTTGTTTACCAGCCTTTGCATTTTAAATGTAAAAAGTTGTGTAATGAACTAGTTCTTTCAGAGTTGTATTGGCAGAAGGAAGTAGGCGGTGTGCCCTTTGAATTCAATTTATTCTAGACATTTAGCTCTTATCATAAAATTGATATACCACTGTCAGATTTAGTAGATGCATTTCTTAAAATATGCAATGTTCTATTTCACAGGAAATGAATACAAAAAGAAATTACATATCCATATCTTCCAGCACAAAAAATGTAATCCTGAAAACAAAGAATATACAGTATAAAGCGTGCTTCGAATTTAACACCCATGTCAGAGAATCTGTTATTGCTAACTGGGCACCTGCTGAGAGCTTCCTTCTGATAAAAGTGGAAAATGCAAATTACTGTTCAGTTAGTTTATTTACCATAGCTGCATAACTCATTATCGGTAACCAGAGGAAGCAGCTGGGTCAACATGCCTACAGCTGTTCTTCAGTGTCTAAGTCAGACACACTAAAGCTATATAAAGGCCCACCCAGGAAGTTTTTACCAAGGTCCTGTGTACTCACATAACTGAAATGTTATGTGAGTAGTAGATTTTTTTGTCCATTTATCATAAGCAGAACACAGTAGATCCCCTTTACCTTCATCAGAGCACAGGGATTGAACCACCAACCTTGCACTTAGTAGATGTGCTACTCTACCTTCTGAGCTACAGCCACATTACACACAACCTGTAATGCCACATGCAGCAGCACTCATTTTGGAAACGCTCATATGGATCGTTTTGGAATAAACGACTGATATTGGAGGACATGTTGGTATAATTAGCGTAGGCTTAGACTGTGTGTACTGAAAGTGTTTTCCCCTGAAGTGCTGCGTGTCTTTAACACTGTCACACCCAAATTACATGAAAATTGATTCAGCTGAAATAAATATTACATTTCCTACAATGTAACTTGAAGACGTTTATTAGATTTTGTATCCTGATGCGTTTCTTCCTTCAGTGAGCGATGGAAAGAAATTTTAGAGGCAACTTTTCACTTGCGTTTTCACTTGTGTTTTCAAGAAATGTTGAAGTGTGAGTCTTGTCCAATATCACAAGTTGTTTTCTTGTTTTTTCTTTTTTGTTTTATTGTCTCCTAGTTCCATTAGCATTTCATACTTGCTTGCGGATACCATTGAATTCACTATGATCATCCCACAGAACACAGACCCTTTATTAGACACGAGAACAAGGCAGATCGGAATCCTATTTTAAAACATGGTTAAAAAACAGAAACAGAACACAAAACAAAAATTTGTGCTACTGTAAAGGAGGGTTGGTGCAAGACAATTTTAGCTTCACTAGAGACTCAGGTTTTTATGACCTTTTCTTTGCACAGCTTTATAATAATAAGGTAAATATGTATTTTCTCAGAGAATATGAGGGCAGAATCACTGACTCACTGATCTCCTGTGTTTATGTCGCAGTATGTGGTTGCATTAACGAGGACATAACAAGTTTGGATCTTGCAGCTGAGTAGACCCATGTGAAAACTACATCTAAACCACACATGTACATATATTCACTTCTAATGTCTAAAATTATTTCTTCAGAAGCTGGTTTATGAAAACACGCACACTCAAACAGATGCACACTGAGTGGGTGTGTGTGACTACATCTCATTCTGCTTAGAATTAGCAAGGAAGAGAAAATGGCCATCACAAGCGCTGGCTGACTGGTTAAGTGGCATCAGATGCAGGTTTACTTAATGATTACATTCCTAAAGTGCTAGCATTGCACCCCACATTGGAAGCTCAATATAAAATGCAATTACACAAAGGATGGGTGATGTGATGTGCTGACGTCATTTCATACACTCTCAGATCAGATATGAGTCTGCAGACTTCATATATTTCCTGCAACAGATAAAAAATGGTAGCAACAAAGTTTAGCACGATTCTTTGTGTCCAACAACAGTTTCTTTGTGTTTTAATGCAGATCATCACTGTATTAAAGAATTCAGCAGTTAACAACATACAAGACCACAAGTGTTTTAAGCGTGTCATGTAGATATCTGAGTCTGTGCTAACATTAAATGAACCACTGACATACTGGGTTTGATCATGTAGGGGTTTTCTGTCATGGTTTTTGGCCCAGTATTTTGACTTTATTGTTTTTTGCCTTTATTTAAGCTTCTTTTCCTATTAAGAATTATGTATTAACGGTTTTGCCTTGACAGGTTATAATGGTTATTTTAGTTCTATTATTTTCATATTATTTCTGAAGCTTTTGTTTTCCCTCTTTTACAAGTGTGTTTAGGTTTTTAGTAGTTTTGCATTTACTCTGTGTATGCTTCAAGCTTATAGTATTCCTCTGTGTTATTCCACCTCTCCTGTGTCTTGTTGCCTAAGTCTTTGTCTTTGCATGGCGTTTACACTCCATTCTGTCTCTGGCCTGGTTTCCTTGTTTAGTTATCACCTCTCTCCATTTCCAGTTCATGTGTCACAGTCCTTCTAGTGATATTCCTCGCATCGGTTCCCCGTGTTAATTTGTTACGCTTGGTCATTCCTGTCTGTATTTTGGTGATCCTTGTCTCATGTGCATTGTGTTCAGTTTTGCTTTCCTTATACCATTAGTGTGTATTTAAACCCTCAGCTCTTCTAGTTCCTCGTTGTGTCATAGCAATACGTAACTGAACGAAGTAAGATGATACA
>JAMQGT020002580.1:0-10128 GCA_024447675.2 Pterophyllum scalare
TTGTTGATTCTTCACAAAAAATTCAAATTTTATATCTTTATGTTTGAAGCCTGAAATGTGGCAAAAGGTTGAAAAGTTCAAGGGGGCCGAATACTTTGCAAGGCACTGTAACACTAGCTGGCTGAAAATTTTAATCTCACTTTGTCAAAGGATTTTTTTAGCACCCAACATCGAGTTACCTGCCAAAAACAGATGTCAGCAAGCTACTGTAGCCAGCTGAGGCACGTGCAGTCATAATAATGCTACAGATTTCTGAATTTTTCAGATTCTATGATGCAAGCTGCATGCTGCCAGAATGTTTTTACCTTAACTTATTAAGCTTAAAGTTGCCACTTGAAATTTGAAATGTTGGGACGTGGACCCTCCAGATTCCAATTTTGGGAAGGTATTGAAGGGGAGAAGGATTCAGATGATGTCTCACAAGAGCACTTCTGCTGAAGCACACACCCCTTAGCTGTGTTACAAAAGGAATAGCTAAAGTCTGTATCTCTGCAAGCTCAGAATAATCAGCTGTGATGCATTCAGAGTAATTAAGGATAAGGTGATGGGTTCACTTACACAATCTGGCTCTGATCGAGGGTCACAAAGAGCCCGAACCCGGCAGGGCCCACACAGCAGAGCCGCCATTCACAGTTAAAAACAACAGCGTGTTCTGCAGCTCCTTTGAATGGACAAATTCTGTCAGCCTGTATAATACTTGTTTGCCAGGCTGAACTGGTGGTGCCAGTATCTCAGGCCCAGAGATAAGTGGAGAACTTTCCAGATGACTGGCGCAAGACAACCCCGACCCGTCATCCCACTGATTGCCACACACTCCTCTGTTGCCTTTTTGGCAGCTATTTCTGCAGCGCCCCCTCACCAATTCTGCCTTTCAGTTTGTCCCAATAATGGTAATGGGACACATGCCTTCTCTGCCACACACACACACTGTTATATCACACAAACACAAAGGCACTCTCACTCTATCTGTCTCACACACACACACACACACAGGCACAGTGTTAGTATGGCTTCTGTTTTATATGTAGTAAGTCCCTGTCGCCCCATCCTGCCAGCTTTGTCTGCTCTCAGCTGTTCCGGCCCGGTGCCCGTATTGTGCTGCCGGGCTCATTACCAGAAGCACTGTGGCCCGAAACCTCCTCACTAATAGGCCCAGGGAGAGACAGAAAGGAGTTATCTTTCTGTGGCTTGTGTGTTGTTGTTGGTTTTTGTTTTGTTTTTTCACTCTTTTGGCAGCAGGACTGTTAATGTTTAAGGCTTGCTGCTGTTATTTCTCTGGCTGGTCGTCAACTGGCGAGGAAGAACCTGACAAAGGGTTTCGCTTAAAAGATTTTCTTCATTCCTGTAGGACACACGGGCGCGAAGACTTCCTCTCCATTCTCCATGTACGAATGTATATGGATGTGTATCATGTTTCTGCATGCCTGAGCAAGGACCTGGAACCCATGAGTGTCCGGGCAGTTGATGGGCTGCCTGGAGTGGGCCAGGCCACTTGGACAACAATGGGATGAAGTGCTGCTATTGTTTAAAGTTTACAGAGCAGTGTGCGTGTGTGTGTGTGTGCGACGCGTGTGTGTACAGTGGTGTGGCTGGAGGAGAGAGAGAAGAAGAAGGGGTGTAAAGAGGTGAGTCAGGAAAATGGTGAAATGTGAGGAGATGGGAGACTTGAGGGGGGACAGAAAAAGAAAGAGGAGCACATACTGTAAACAGAAAGATGTCAGGGCTGATATTCATCAGCAGATATCGCTCTGACTGAGTACTTCAGGTAATTGTCTTAAAGGCTCCAAGAAAATCCTTCATACAGTCTGATTGAGAAGTTCCATAATTAGACTTGAGGGGTTCTTTAAAGATGAATTAGGCCATGAACTGAGCAGAAGTTCGTGAACTGAAAACGACCGCAACGATCCCGGTGGTCTAATGAGACTAAAGAACAGCTGAGAAGATCCAGCGCAGAAGCGCAACCAAGTTCAAGTACAGGTGCCAAATAAATGCTTCGATATTTATTTTGAAAAATTAAAAAATGTATATTTAGATTTTCGAACTATAATATTGATCACATTGATTTTCATATATCAACATATCAGTTAATAATAATAATAAATTAGAAAAAAAAAAGGTCGTCGTGAGCGCGGTGGAAGCGCGCGGCCCCGGCTCTCTCCATCAATAGCGCGGTGTCCCGCGTGGTGGTGGTGGCACCAGGTGGGCCGCGACTCCGCCGAACCGTGGCCTCGTTACGGCGCCGCTATAATGAGGCCGCAATGAGGGTCGAAATAATTGCAAATAAAAACACATGATGCAGAAAATAAAAGAAAAAAGAAATTAAACAGATGCGCGTGTTTTTCAGGATCGTTGATCGTGTCCTTTTAAAGATGCTGAGTTGCAAAAATAAATAAATTTTAAAAAGCAACATTTGAGGTTTTTGCAGCGCACCACAATCGTGCCAGTCTGACCGTGATGACAACAATAACAGCACCAGTAATAATAGTCTAATATCACTTTAAAATATCCCTAATATATATAACTTTGGTGGAATTAGAAGGCACAAGAAAGAAAAAAAACAGCACTAAATTTGTCATGCTTTAATTAAAATAATTCTTTAGAAATTCATTATTTACATTTGCAATAATATTAATAACAGTATAAGAAAAAATAGTCACAGTTTTTACCAAACGTCAGAACATCAGCATGACAACAAACTAAATTTATCTGAAGCGAAAACGAAAGTTTTTCAAGCCTTGTTGGTTTTAGTAATCAAATCAGCATTACCTCCCTCAGCGTCACTTTCCCCATAAAGTAATTCCTCATTTACATTATATACATATTGCTGGACAGATATGTAATCGCCTTTGAGGGGCGTGTGTGGGCATTTTGTAATAATTGTGATTTTCCCCCAACAGAAAATCTGAATTTACACTTTAAAAAAAAAATCACAAACTTAATTTGCAGGCAAGCATACAAGTCGATCAAGAATAGAAGTTGATTTGTGATGATAGGATAGGATTCAGTTTTTCTTAAAAACAAACAAAAATAAAGATTGTAAACAAAGCAGGCATAGTTCAGTATAAAGAAGTTGCATATCCCTATTCACTGGATCAGTGGAGTCAAGTTGCAGATGTACCAGGAAAAAAAGTCTTTGGCCGAAACAACGCTGAACAGATTCATACTGAAAATATGCACTGATTGAGTCTCTGGAAATAAGCCCTGGAGGAGGTCGCGGTTAACAGTGTGTAAACGTGCATGAGTCACAGCCACCACGGGGAAAGGTATCTGTGATGACAAATAAATAGAATCAGGTGTGGTTGACCATGAGAGGATGAGAGAATAAAAAGTGTTGCTGGGTCATCAGCAGAGTCTCAAGTTCCCATCCAGTTTAGAGCTCCATGCCTTGGTCCACGTTCAGATCAACTGATGTTAAGTTGTCCAGTCCTCATCGTGGCGTGGAGGTCTGAGGCTGCCAAGACTAGAGGTGGTCGTAGGCGGCTGCAGATGGCGGGCCCGTGCGGGAGGCCGAGCTGTAGTAATAGGGTGAACCTGTGGGGGGAGACACAGATGGAGGCTGTCACAGCTGGATAATGCTAGTGGTGGTCTTGGATCGTTAAGGTTTGACAGCAGACGGTTTGAACAGCTTAGACTCGGAGTGTTTTGAGTCTGAACCTCCCTCAAGACCTCGTGTAAAAGTGATGCAGGGCTTTTTTAACAACGAGTCAGAAAATCAGCAATCACACCTCCACCTCGAAAGAACCTCTATTTCAAATAATAAAGCATTTATATTTGGTGATAAGATGAAAAAAAATAAAAGCAGGTTTCTCCAGCAGTCTGACTGCAAGATGCAAACCGCTCTACATAAATGCTGTACAGGAAATGCTGCAGGGCAATGCAAAACAGTTAAATACTGTATATGCTGATGTCTTTGATATATATATATATATATATATATATATATATATGAACTACAAGCTATTGTACATCTTTACAGTACGTTTCAGTAGCATCTTTTTTTAGTATCGCTTTATCACTTGCCTCATGTTGTATTGTTTTATCTGCAGCCCAAATGTGCCTTTAGTATAGCAAAATTTAAACAAACATAAATAAATATGTTAAAAAAAATTTAAATCAATTTGGTGTTCACTGCTAACAGTAAAGAAATAGTGCCTGCAGGGGTCATAAACTGCATTATATGTCATGGGCCTAAGGTGGCCTGCACTCCACTTCCTGGTAGGCTGTCTATTAAATTCTATTAAATCATAAGGTCAGAGGGAAAATTCTCATGAAACATTTGTGAATTCTTTTAAGCACTGAAAAGCATATGACTTGAGGAGGTCATATTCCCCGTCTTATTAATAAATATTCAAAGGTGAGGCGCTGAGTGAAACCGCTCAGTGTGTGTTCAGTTACTCACCCAGTAAGCTGGAGTTGGTGAACCTCCAGGCTTCACCATAGGAGGTGTAGGGTGAATGGCTGTAGGACTGACCCGAGTAGTCTGCACCTGCTATAAAAAAAAAAAAGAAAGTTGAGCAAACAGTCCGATACTCTGAGATACAATGTATAAGAAGACATTGTTATTAAAATGCAAAGCTGGGGCATTGCAAGGAGCTGGGTAGGTTGTTTGTCTGAGTGCCAGCATCTGTTCAGCCTTAGCTCATAATTCACCAACAGTTAGTGCAGCCTGTAAACCATTAATCTGTGGTGCAGGTGGATGGCTGAGGGTAAAATCCCTCAGCCCAGTGGTGCATGCACACAGCTAGCCTTCACGCCCTCTTTCTCCAGCAGTAGGCTCCTTCCATCGTTCAGCCTCTGCCCTCTGAAATGCCCCCTCCTTCTCCTTCTACTCCTGCTGCTCCTCTCTCCTGTCCTGCACTTCCTGCTTCACCCCATCTGGCACTCCTCTTTCTTTCTTTTTTTTTTTTTTTTTTGCTTTTCTTCTTCTCCTTTTTTTTTTTTAACATTCCAATATCTAATTGGTAATTATGTTGGCTGGAATGAATCCCTGAGCGCCCCACCTCCTCCTCCTGTCCCACACCCCTCTACCCCCATTCCCACTCCCATCCTCACCCCCCCTTTACTCAGTAATTGTGTATCAACGCTTCCTCACAGCGAGCCCACCAGAAAAAATAATAAATCAGACCCTCTCATTTCGCGCTTCGGAGGGCAGACTTCAAATAAAAAAAAAAAAGGCAGATCACACACATACATGCACACACACACACACACACACACTTTCACTCTCTCTCTGGTCACATGCAGGCATCTTGTCATGCGCGCACACACACACACACACATACACACGCACCCTGCAAAAACCTCCTACTTTTCCCAGCTTTACGCCCCCTCCGCCCACCACCACTACATCTCCCTTCTGGGCCCCCTGGTTCCCATGGCGATGTGTGGTCAGAGGTGTCTGGGTGAGGGGTGTGGGCAGCAGGGTGGAACACCCTCCCACCCCCCACCGGGCTCAAGTGCACTGGCTCAACCCTGCGTACATGCACAGCTCACCAACCACCCTGGCAAGGGTACTCATTAACTCAGCCCTTCTCCCTGTTAATCTACAAGCCGCCATCCAACCCGCTCTTTCTCTTTACTTCCTTCCCTTCCTCCTCTCTCTTTCTTTCCACCTGCATTTGCATTTTCATTTTAATCCTTCAGGTCAGTCCCTTACCTGCTACCATGCCCGTGATGGCAGAGGAAGAGTATCCTGTCTGAGCAGGGGACGGGATGTGAGGTGGGTAGCCAGGGAGGGTGGAGCTAACCATGTCGCGCCCTGAAAGCACACAAACACACAAAAAAATCCATATATCTTTAACACTAAATTGCTATTTTATGTACACCAAAGTTGTAAGATGCAGAGACTGAAATGAAGCCAGAATAATTAGTCCATCTGTTTATCATTTAAACCTTTTTAAAGCAAAAATCCCTCAAACATTTTGCGGTTTTTAGCTTTTTGGATGTGAATATTTGCTGCTCTTCCCGATTTTCTTCAGTATTTAAAGACCAATAAATAAATTGACAAAAAACAAACAGGAATGCCTCTGTTTTCATCTTATGCAATCATGAATGAGATGGCTATGGCTGCATTACCTGAGATGACAGACTGACTGCTGAATTGCCCATACACTGGTGCATGATGGGAGAATGAGTTGAAGGCGTTGGGGAAATGGTTGGAGCTGCTGCCGCTGCAGCTGTTGCTGCTGACAGAAATGGGTTTCTGCAGCGCCTGCAGCTCCACAAATGCCAGGTTAGAGGCTGCCATGTTTGGGGAGGGGCTTGTGCTGGTCACTTCTGGGGACATTTCCTGTTTTAGACAAAGTGGCAGGGTCTGTACAGGCTCTGAGGCAGTGAGAGCCAGCGTGCAGCGTGTGGGTAAGGAAATAAAAAAAACAAAAAAACAAAAACAAATGGTGAACATGGGTGGAACTGAAAAACTTAGGACCAAAAGAATTGTGTGAAATGCCAAAACTGAACGAAGAATGAACAGTGAGTGGCGCACTGTTGTGAAACATAGATACAAGCATGTGGAGGGTCCTGGCCCTGTGGTAAATGGAGGTCAAAGGGCATAATCTAGCAAAAGTCTCACCAGTCACCATGGTGTAGCTCTGGTGAGCCGACAGGTTTCGCCCTATGGCGGAGCTGGATGATGAGAGGCTGGTCTTGGCTTCATCTAGGCTACTGTTGATCAGGGACAGTGGGTACAACGTCTGAGGATGATAAATGCCAATTAAAGGCTGCTTTAATGAGATGCAGAGCAAAAGTGCACACATGTAAAAAGTAAAGGAAGATTTTCAGTCCAAATAGTTGGCACCTGCTCTCCCTTGCTGCCTGCTGCTGAGCTGAATGAGTCCGGAGGATAGGGATGACGATCAAAGCCACAGTCCAGATGTTGTGAGGCTCCGGGGAAGTGATCCACTCTCATCTGTTTCCTTGGGATACTGCCGCTGCCCTGAGAGTCCACACTGTGCCGACAGCTCTCCTGATCACCTGAGAGAGGCCCCAAGGAGGATGGAAGAGGAGGAAATCTACATGTCAAACTGCAAATAATAATTCTGTTGTTTCAAGGCCTTTGAATGTTTAAATTAGAAGAGTTTGGCTTCAAAATCTGTCCTGGACAGGCCTAAATACTGGGGTTGTCTCTGTGGCACAGTTTTTAAGTGGGTCTGATCTTAATAAACTGGCTTGCAGTTCTTTGTGTCCCGCAGAGCTCCATCCCAGGCTCAGTTCACTTAAGTCTCTATATTGCTACCAAATGTATTCTTATATAACACATAATTAATTTACAAAAATAAAGCTGGCCATATATTACTGTTTACAAATGATTACAGTTCTATCAACAACTTGATTGCCTGCATCTCTGAAATATAAAGTTGAATCAGAGCAAGTTTTTTGCTATTGGAGGGAAAACCTGAAAGAAAAAAACTGTCTGCAAACTGAAATTGTTCACTCTAAGTGCTGAAGCACAGGACAAAAGCCTTCATGTCAAGGTGACTGGTGCTAAGCTTGCTCCATTTTGCACAGGGCCTTGCAAAATTTCATGAAGTAAAACTTAATTTCCCTTTAACTGACAACTTTGGGCCTGTTTTTCCTTGCAAAAGAAAAAAGTATTCTTAAAGGAAACAAGATCAGATGAATAGCCTACAGAGAGACAATCAGCATACCTAAAAACATGATTTTCAGTCATATTTGCCTTTGTTTTCTCAGTATTTACAAGGATAGGGGGTGGTAACCCCGCCTTTCTTATGAACCAGCTTCAGGTTACAGTGTTTTGTTTAACTGATCTATTTCTTACTGTCATCATGGCTCCTTTTCCCCTCGCCATTGGGTTGAGGAATACCCAGCAAGCCGCTGATGGAGTAGGTTGAGCCCAGAGAGTCTGACTGTGGAGATTCTGGAGGGGTGACTGCAGAACTGGGGACTGACAATGAGAGAGAGGACAGCAAAGACAGATTTGAGACAGGGAGCAGAAATGATACGGTACACCTCTTTGCTCCTGATGCCATGAGGTCATGAGCTTAATTCTAATCTTTTTCAGCATCCCTTGATAATGGTGATATGAGGCTGATATGAGCCTCTATTGTACATGTGTCCAGAAACAGTGCAGACTTACTTAAGGTTTGTCCCGGACTCAGGCCTTTTCCATCCAGGGGGAGGTTGAATGGCTGCTGGACCTTCGTTCGAATTATTCTGGAACAAACACAGTGAGTTTAAATTTAGCAATGCCTTCACTTAAAAAAAAAAAAAAAATCTAAGCATTCCTATAACATCATACCAAAAAGGGAAAACAAAGGCAGCACATTCAGTCTCAGTCATTCATGTTCTCCGTGACATCAAGGAAGCCAGACAGCTACATGCTGCTTAGCCACCTGAACCCCAGCTTACATGATTTCATTCAAAATTCAGTTTGTCACCTGTTAATAGAGCTCACGCTGGGCACCGTGTCACTGTCACACACTCCCTCCGCCAACAGTCGGTCTCTGATTTCCCAGGCAAACATGGTGGGATTCTGCCTCTTGTACTCAGCTATCTTCTCCACAACCTTAGGGGTGGCCACTTTGGGCTTGGAGCCACCGATCACACCAGGCTTGATGCTGCCTGTCTCATAGTAGCTGAAGGGAAAGATGATTTTTATTTTTGTAATTGGAAAGTCTAGGTATTGGCAAGTAAACAGACCTTCAGCTGCTAAAGAATACCAAGGCTCTCATTAAAAGCAACAGGAAATTGAGCAAGGTGGCACCTGGTGAACTCACCGTCCCAGGATTTTGCTGACGCAGCCGTGGCTGACTCGAAGCTGCCGTGAGATGTCACAAGGCCGAACCCCCTGATGAGCCATGTCCACAATGCGTTGCCGGATCACCTCCGGAAGTGGGCGGCCATTAACAAACATTCCACCTAGTTGGTTAAGACCCCCATGACCTGGGGGAGGAGGGGGGATGAACACTTATAAATGTCATGGAACACGAGACCATTCACGTACACCTGTCTGCACACACACACAAACACACAAAATTTACAGATTCATACACACTGTCAGATCTGTGGGCATTCATCCAAACACAAAATTTCTGTCAGGATCAAATGCGTGCTCATTTGTCATAATTTTTTGCAGAATTGGGGATTTTTTTTTTTAATCAAAAGCACACAGAAGAAATGTAGCTATTTTCCACCAGCGTCCTTGGAAAAAAAGGAACATTTTCTTTAACAGACTGGAGGTTTATATTTGGAAACAGCAGCAATGAAGAAGCAAAGTTTTACATTTAAAGGAAACAGGAAGAGACCACCAAGGTGAGGAGAGATAATAACAAAGATAGAGGTGAGTAACAGAGATTATTGTGACCTTTTAAATCTACTTAGTGTCTGTGTTTTCTGATATTTTTGTGGGGGTCATAAGAACAACAATTTTAAAAAAACTGATATTGATAAAAAAAATTCAGCAAGTGCTTGACGTCAAATTACACTGAGGTTTTTGTATTTAACATTACCAACAAACAGAGACGCACATTCTTTAAAAACTAATGGTTATTTGATGATTCCACGGTCTAATCACCTCCTTATAAATAACACCTTCAGGCTTTTCTCTCACAGTTCTCATTTATATGCCACTAATTTGAGGCTCAGTTGGCTTCATTGGCAGTGACTAATGTTATTTTACATTTCAGAGACTCTAGAGGAAAATGTCTCTTAGTAGAGAAAATAGTTCGCACGTTGCTCCTCTCATGTGTTATATACATTTCCAAAGTAAAAAAAAAAGAAAAAGGATTATCTGCTTTGTATTCATTATTTTATGTGCGTTTCCATATGAATAATTAAAGTTTAATACCTGTTCTCTGGAACATACTAAAAATATTATTTATATTTTTTTCTTCCTTAGTTTTCCAATTGGTATTGTACATTGTTATGTGATTTAGATATTTGAGTTTGAATTTTTTTTAATGCACCATGAAGCTAATTTTCTGTGTGCATTTAAACGCACAAAAGCGCTCCCTGCTTCGTACCAGTATCCTCCATGTCTTCTCTAAAGACTGCACGGTGGTGACTCTGCAAGAACACCATTGCTTTTAATTTAACCCATTGAGTCACTCATTTCTCCAGCCTTTTAGCAATACGTAAGTAACTGAACCAAGTAGGGTTAACATAAACATA
>JAMQGT020002581.1:0-18436 GCA_024447675.2 Pterophyllum scalare
ATTTCCACCTGTTGTCTATTCCATTTGCACAACAGCATGTGAAATTGATTGTCAATCAGTGTTGCTTCCTAAGTGGACAGTTTGATTTCACAGAAGTTTGATTTGCTTGGAGTTATATTGTGTTGTTTAAGTGTTCCCTTTATTTTTTTGAGAAGTGCATATACATACACTCACTTAAATCTTTTATTTGGTGCTGAAGCTTCTACAATGTCTTAACTAGACTAGGCTAAAACCTTGTTTGACAGCACTAATTGGACAGACCGATACTCAGAACAATGGGAAAGTCCAGAACTTGGAGAAGATCTAAGCAGAATTGTGGGTTTACACAATTTGAAGTCATTTCTAAACAACTGTCTATTCCAAGACCATTCGTTCAAACATCTGTATGTAAGTATAACTTATTCTGTTGTGTCACCCCTTTGATAAGGTCTGGAAGAAGACCCACCCTCAGATGAGAGGACATTGGTCAGGATGTTCAACATGGCTCAAGCCTGCCATAAACTGGAAACTGGTGGAAAAACCAGCGTTACTGTTCACGGTGAAGGGAGTTTTACATCGCTGTGGACTGAGAGCATGTTGATCAATAATGAAGCCCCTGCTCCAAAATCAACACCTTCAAGCTCAACAGAAATTTCCAGCTGCCCACACGAAGGCTTGAGCTATTTGACCACAATGACAAGGTATGTGAAACTGTGAAACTTGGACAGAATTGAGTGTTCCAAGAGGACAATGATCCTAAACACACATCGAAGCTGGTTTTGGAATAGATAAAGCAAGTTAACACTGAGCTTCTGGAATGGCCTTCCTAAAGCCCCAACCCCAGCCCTACTGAAAATTAGTGGACTTTGCTTAAAAGCTGGGTCCATGGCAGGAAACCAACCAATTTAAATAAACTAACAATTCTGCCACGAAGAGCGGTCAAATATCCAGACAGAATTATGCCAGAAGCTTGTTGATGGCAACCAAGTGCGTCTGCTTGAGGTGCAACTTGCTAAGGGACATTTGACCAAATATTTGAGGGGATATATGTATATATTTGAGCCTACACGTCTGACCCTGTGTGGATCAGAGAAAAATCCAAAATACATTCAAACTTGTGCACCCAGTTCCTGTTTTATTAATTAAGTCACTAAAAATGCTGTGCAATCATCCCACCCTGGAAAAATAACAGTTCAAAGAAATCATTAAAAGCTCAGAGTCCCCATGACATTCATGCCCATGATGAATGGATGCAAACTTCTGACTACAACTGTACAAGCTGCAGGATTAACTACTTGGAAAAATTAATAACAAGTCACTCAGTGGACCATATACTAAAAATTAAATTGGCACACTTTTAGAAATCTGAATATTGGATTGTGACAGGCAAATTTTAAAAATTAAAAATCAATTTCAGATCACTTCTGTCACCATGTAGTTTTCTGTATTCGAGTATCTATTGCCAATAGTAATATTATAAATTACCATAGATCACCGTAGTTTCAATGAGCAAAATGAAAAAAGAAAGAAAGGAAACGGTGTTGGTTGGTTGGAATTTATCCCAGACTTCTCTGTCCAGTCTCAACAACCTGAACCTTTCGCACTAGTATACATATCAACACATCAAATACACAACAACATTTTTACTTTCGGTCACTCACACACGGTCTCATTTTTCTTTCTCACGTTAGCATCATACATGATTACATGCAGCTCTCATGAAAGTATTACAGTCCATTTTGTCTGCTGACCGGGTCACATTTATTATGTTCTATAGAGTTCATTAATTAAAAGAATATATGAAAGAAAACCTAAACAACTGATGTAAGCTTGAAGCTTTGTTTGCTTTGTCCCTCTGGCAGAACACCATCAGAAGAGACTGCTACTGTTAATACCAAATGGGGCAGAGGTGGGAATATGCAGCATAGTGTATGTCTGCTGAGACGTAAATCATCCCTCGGTTGGTTTGCATGAGTTTTTCCCTGTGTATGGAAAGGAGAGGCAGAAAGGTGGAGTGTGGCGTTATTACGCAGACAACTACGCACACCAGAGACCCCCAAAGGCCCTACAATGCAGGTACTGTATAAGTAAATAATCAAGATCCCCTTGTGTGTGCAGCTGAGATGGTGTCTGTGTGTTTATATATTCCTTCATGTGTGTCACTGAAGTCTCCAGAGTAGCCGGTGTTTGCATGGAGATTGTGTATTTGTATATTTGTCAGAGAGAGAGAGAAATAGAAAACAGTCTGTCTACAAGTGAGCTGCCTCATACATGTTTGATTGGAGGATTTGGTGTTTTCGCCATAAACAAGGCTCCTTCAGTCTGAGCAGGGCAGCCCATTTGAGCATTCATAGGTAAGCCAGCAAAATCGCCTGATCAAAATTCATACTGCATACACACTGGCCAGTGACTCTCCTCTCCTCCCTTTCCTTTCCTTTCTCCAGTTTAATTCACTTAAAGTCATTTCAATCCAACTGAATTGTTTTATTGCCAGCTCCTTTTCCTCCGCTCTCCTCCTCTCTGTTGTTTTGTTCTTTTGTCATCTTTTATCCTCTTCTCTCCACTCATCTCCTCTATTCTGCTCTTCTCTCTTTAACGCGCTTCCATTCAAGTCTTTTCAGTCCCATTCTTTTCATTCTCTGCTTCTATTTCCCCTTCTATCTTACCCCCCTTTTCTTCTAGTTTTATATTCCCCTCCTCCTCTCCTCTCCTCTCCTCTCCTCTCCTCTCCTCTCCTCTCTTCTCCTCTCCTCTCCTCTCCTCTCCTCTCCTCTCCTCTCCTCTCCTCTCCTCTCCTCTCCTCTCCTCTCCCCTGTGATCCCTTTCGTCTTCTGGCACACATGTAATATTAAAGAAAAGAGCACACACACATACACACACTGGGCTAAAACAGGCATCGCTTAGACAAGCATGAAATAAGCAATTCTGAATACAAAACAATAATCCATGGGAAAATCAGCAGGCGCATCAGACGTTCTATTGCTGCTTGCTAAATGACCAACCCCAACAATTCTCATCACCAGCAAGCCTCTCCTTTCTGCTTAATTCTTATTTTCTTTTATTTTCCCTTCATCTGACTCTTACACGGAGTCGTATAAAAAGCAGACAGCAGGAGTTGGGACATCAGTGAAAGGAGCTCCTTAGTTGACTTCCCTTAAATGAAGTGACACTTTCAACTTGGGTGTCTTGTAAGTGCGAGCGGCTTAATGTCAGACAATGTTGCCTGTAACTGAGAGGGATGTGCAGGGGAAGAGAAGAAAGACCAGACATCTACTGTCATTTAGTCACAAGGAGGAGACATGAGAAAGAAGTAATTAGTGAGAAGCGGTTTAAAGAAACGGGAAGAAATGGAAGCAAGGGAGAAGAAAAATACCAGTGGGAAATAGAAAAAAATAGACTGTAAGAAGAAGACATGAGAAGTGAATAGAAGGATGAGAAAGGAATGAAACTGCAGGCAAGGAGGAGGGGAAAATGACATAAAAGGAATGAGTGGGAGAAAGTAGTTCAAAGAAAAGCCTGGTTTATTACAGCTCAGGTCTCATTTTCGAAGTTTTACCCATCGGTTATGGTAACATTATACTCGCTCATGTAAGTGCTAAGGTCTGGGAACAACAATAAAGCTTGTTTAGCAGGATTAGAGATCCAATTTGAAATCCAGGCAAAAGTGAAAACGAACACATCTGAAACGTCGCCGATACACAAAAGAACACTAAACTCTCAGTTCACTGCATGCACTAGTCTTTGCTCACAAAACGTCCCCACTGAAACCCATCAGGAGAGAGACACAGAAACAGGAGAAGGACGGAAAAAAACAAAATACCAACAAGGACATTAAAGGGCACCAACCCTTTAGGTGGCAGTGAGGTGAAGTGTGAGTGATGCAAAGGCCTGATGTGTGGTTCCTCATGAGTGCACTGGGGCAGGCAGGGGTCCTGTCCCAGTGGCTAGTAATACGGCAGCTCGATGTTGTTTTCACTTTGAGAGCTGAAGCTCAACTTCACTGACATAACAGCAGTTT
This sequence comes from Pterophyllum scalare, assembly GCA_024447675.2. Taxonomy (NCBI): domain Eukaryota; kingdom Metazoa; phylum Chordata; class Actinopteri; order Cichliformes; family Cichlidae; genus Pterophyllum; species Pterophyllum scalare. The sequence continues at coordinate 3,998 of JAMQGT020002581.1, forward strand.
GTGACTGTGTGTGTGTCGTGTGTGTGCATGCCACGCAAGCATGCCCACTAGTCAGAGCCAAGGGGACGCCCTGTCATGCCTTTCCGCCGTTGTTAGCATATGGCTGTGCGCTAAGTGAGTTGTCTTTTGCCTTATTAAATATTCACAATTACAAACAGAGTGAAACCCTCACCCTGGTTGGAATTCATGTTTAATTGATGTCTCGCTCTCTCTCCACTTCTCACCCTGTTCTCTGTTTTAAGTTTGTCTTGTCTTGTACTTGAGTGACCTAATCCAATAAAACATTTAATCATGAGGAATGTTAGTTTCCTTAGAAAAGAAAGAAAGAAAGAAAGAAAGATAATAATTCAGTTGAAGTGAGTATTACATTAGCATGGGCTCAGAAAATTAGAAACTCCAGAGAAAACCTTCATTACAGAGCGGTGAGATTGAGATTGTAAAGTGAGAAGGTCTCAAACAAAGAAGCAACTGAGTCAAAGTAAAGAAAGTCTAGAATCCAGCATTTTTGACATTTGAATTGATTTTTGTCATGATCCTGGGCTGTTGCCCAGCGTTTTGTGTTCTTTAATATTCTGTTTAATGTTCAGTTTTGTTGTTTGTTTGGCTCCTAGTTTGGATTCCTGGTGTATTCTTTGGTTGTGGATTTTTGTGCCTCTGGTTGAGCGGGTGTTGTGTGTTTAGTGTTACCCTCGGTCCTTATGTCAAGTTCTTGTGTCTTAGTCTTGGTTTGTGTTTCCACTTCCTGTTTTATTTTGGTATGTCCTGGTCCTTGTGCTTTCGGTATAGTTTTGCTTCCTGTGCTTCCCTCCCAGCTGTTTCCCATTGTGTCGTGTGTTTATATTGTCTGTGTTCTCGTCTTTGTCGTAAGTTCCATGTGTAGTGGTGTATCAGTTCATTTTGTGTCTTGCCCAGGAAGTTTCTATATTCTGGATTCTAAGCCTAGTTTAGCCCAGGGGGGATGCTGCCCTTTGTTTTGGTCTCAACAATAAAAAAAACATTTTAATTAGCTTTTGTTAATTAAAATGGACCTGCTTTGGGGTCCTATTTTGACTGTCACACTGCCCAACATGGCAATTTTAACCTTTAATCTTTAAATGTAGTTTTTCATGAGCCACCCAAGTCAGCTGAATTTTTCTGCTGTCTCTCTCCCCTCAGCCCCAACCACTCACAGCAGATGACTGCCCCTCCCTGAGCCTGGTTCTGCTGGAGGTTTCTTCCTGTTAAAAGCAAGTTTTTCCTTCCCACTGTCACCAAGTGCTTGCTCATAGGTGGTCATTTTGAATGTTGGGTTTTCTCTGTATTACTGTAGGACCGGGATCCTCAAATCCAGGCCTCGAGGGCCGGTGTCCTGCAGGTTTTAGATGTGTCCCTGATCCAACACACCTGAATCAAATGGCTGAATTACCTCCTCAGTATGCAGCCAAGTTCTCCAGAGTCCTGCTAATGACTTCTATATTTGACTCAGGTGTGTTGAAGCAGAGACACGTCTAAAAGTTGCAGGACACCGGCCCTCGAGGCCTGGATTTGAGGATCCCTGCTGTAGGGTCTTTAACTTCCAATACAAAGCACCTTGAGGTGACTGTTTGTTGTCATTTGGTGCTATATAAATAAATAAAATTGAATTGAACTGAATTGAGTTACAAAAATGTGGATAATAAATAGCATTTGCATACAATAGTTTACTAATCTTTGACAAGCATTACTTAGAACATTTGGCCTAAAATTAGCTTCCAGAAAACTTTCAAGTCAAAAGGAATACATAATCACAGCTTCTCTTTAAGAAGTAGCCATCAGCCTTGTAAGCATTTGATTATTTGATTAACAGATTTACTAAAAGATTTTTTAAAGCACTGCTTCAACTGCAAAAGTACTCCATAGAGAGCAGAGCAGCCACTCCACAGCTAGCTTTGAACTAGTATTGAACAATACGGCGTGGTCTGTGCCACAAATGCAGTGCACCTCCAAATAACTGACTCACTTGATGAAGATGTAAACAGCACAAAAAACTCTTTGTTGTAACGATACTTCTTGGTAATAAATCTTATGGCGTTGGAAAGCCTGTTTCTTTCCTCTTAAATTGAGCCACATTTGTAAGGATTGTGGGTTGAGCAGCAGAGTTGAGTATGTGGGTTGCGCCCATGAAAAACTGCTCTTGACTCTGTTTTGAGCTTCTGGTACCCCGGGTGCTGACAGTCAGACTTGTCATCATTAGAGGCAGTCTCAATGTAGAGAGATATCGAGATGAGATTCTGCAGCCAGTGTCAATCCCATATCTCCACAGTCTGGGACCGAACTCTATCCTCCAAGATGACAGAGCGGGTTTATCAGAGAATACCTCCAGAATTTGGGTGTGGAGAGGATGGAATGGCCTGCCTGCAACCTCCCTGAACACTTGTGGGACCAGCTTGAGTGTGCTCTTCATGCCAGACTGACCAACACAACCAGACTAGCTGACTTGTGACAAGCTGGTGACCACAAGAGGAGGAGGTACCAGGCTGTTGGGGCTATGGTTCTTCTACGAAGAAATGAATAAGTTGTTAAATAGCCAATATGTCTTGTTTCTTCAGACTTCAATAATCCAATCCAATAAACAACGCCAAACAAGAGTCAATTCGCTGAATAAGCTGTTTGGCACTGGTACATATTTTATGTGCACATACTCTACTCTGCTGCTCAACCCACAAATGCATTTTTCTTACAAATGTGGCTCCATATAAAGGGAAATAAACAGCCTTTCCAACGGTATAAGATTTGTTGCCGAGAAGCATTATTACAACAAAGAAATAATTGACCAAACACATATTTACTTATTTTTTTAATTTTTTTAAATAAATAGTTTCACTCAATGCACAGCTGGATGTCACTTGGTGGGGGACATGGTCTGTCCCTGCACATGACTTATTATGTAGGCTCACAACTTGTTATCTCTGAATATGTTTCCAATGTGAATGTGGCAGCATTATTTGAACCTCCTGCTGTTTTACTTTCATGATGAATTCACCAGCACAAACTGTTCCCCTGTAACTTATCATTATGGACATACTGTCATCCAAAGCACCCGGGTCAACCTGGTCCTTTGTCACAGCTAAATAATTCTCTCCTTAGTGAGCTTTGTGCATATATTTTAAGCAGAAACTCTGCTCCAAAGTTTTAGTGTCATTAAGAGGAATGCCTAGTCATAAGATAACATACTTTTGGAATACTAGAACAGATGTTAAACCGAGTTTATCATCTAATTTACCCTTTGCATCCAGTTGTCTCCTCAGCTACCTCCCACTTGGATAAAAGCCTGTGGAGCAACTGTATACAGCCCAATCAACTAGTCACAAACACACCCTCACATACACATATACACAGGGGGTAGGCAGGTCACTGGAGCCCTTTTATGTGTCGTGTTTTAAGAGAACAAAGTCCTGAATTCATACAATGTCTCCCAGTTGTTTCATCATTTTCTCTGTTTGTGTCACTGTCTCTGTGATGAAAAGAAAACCACAACTGACACATGGTTGAGAGGCAGGTGGTTTCAATTCTATTACATAGTGTGAATCTGCCTTTTGTTTTGCTGTAATAACTAAGATGACAAGCGAACATCAAAGAACTGCTCTTAAGAGTCATTTTAAAGTTTAACATAGATGTCAAACAATTGTTAGCAAAAAAATGGCATCCACAGGATTTAAGGAGAAAAACTTTTAGCAAAGTCTAAGTTAGGCCAGTTAAGCAATTCACAGTGTTGACTGCAAATGACCGCTGAATGATGTATTCCCTCTGGAAACAGAAGAAATAAAGTCAAAACTGGCTTTAAGCTTTTATCACCCATGCATTGGGTAACTGTGTTACGACTAACAACTGTACTACATGGGATATTGTTTATGAATTTTCCATCCATCCATCCAATCTGGGCTGATAATAATAATAATTTTCAAATATAACTCAGAGCTCTTAATTATGTTTGGAGAGTGGAACATATAAATTCACTGGTACAAATAACACAATGTGTGTGGCTAACAGATGAGAAAAATGTCAAACCCGAGGTGGACTGTTGTTACTGGCCAAGCCTTTCCCTCTGAAGAACATGCATGTTAAATGCATGCCAACAGTGGTGTAATAAACATGTAATAAACATGCTGAATGCCATTCAGTGGACACAATTTGGATTTGAATAGGGATGGCCAGAATTCTTGGATATCAGCTTTTGAAGTGTGAATTATGTTTGAAAAAAAATCAAATAGTTTATTGCTCATCATAAAATGCATATAGTGCCAATCAAAAGTTTGGACAGTGTGTCCAAACATTTCACTGGCCATGTCGCACACCCAGGCCTGTTGTGGCTGCACTGAGCGGCCGAAACGTTTGCTGGATGAGGATTTGGGGCAAAATAGTGTGTTGTTTACTTTCAGTTTATGCATCAGAAATTGTTCAAGAAACAAAACATAGTTTTGAGAGATATTGCAGAAAAGAGTTAAGATAAAAAGTGGAAATATTTGGAACTCCAGTTGTCTTGATTGCATCATTATTTGGCTGTTTTTGCGCACAGACAGGATTCTCCATCTGTGTCTCTGGCCAGCCAGAGTGCAGGTGCAGGGGGTCAGCCTTTGAAGAATTCCTAACTCCTAGTGAATAAGAGAAGTATTTTTGCTTGAAATGCTCATCCCTAACACAGGAGAAGTGTCTTCTTAACAGCCGTCCCTGTGTAAGAGGAAAAATGTTTCTTCAGAGTACTGAACATGTCAAATCAACTTAGATGGAATGAAGTTTATTTATAAGGGAAAATGTTACAAGTTTGTGATTGGCAAACCTGTACAGCATATAACATCCCGTCTGCATAGACCACTGAATAGATAAAATCTTTCCTTTCTTTGCTCATTTCATACAATTACATGACAACTACTCCCTCACTCAACCATACACACATATTGCCTTTGTGGGTATAGGCTACAGCTCATAATCAGATTTTGGCATTAACAGGATTAGACCAGAGCAGAGGTTTTCCCTGCGCAGAGATAGGGAATGAAAACTGTCTATTATAGCACAGACAAGAAAATGGCAAACACAGATATAAGATAGCAGAAGTGACATGCTCTATCGTATCAGATCACAGCAAATGATATCAAGCAATCATAGATCAAAATAATACAACTTCCTTTTCCACAGCAACAAAAGAAGATCCCAACTCGACATCAATATTGCGAAGAAAAAAAACCCAAAGAAAAAAACAGGCTGTGTGTGTACTCCAGATGTCTCCCATCGTATCAGATAGGCCTTGATGCCTGAAGGGGTAAAAGGAAGCATCTCTGGACATTCATTCAGGCATTGTGATGGACGGACACCAGCCGGATCAAGACCCCAGAGGAAAAAGTAATGTAGAGACACAAAGGAGAGGCTGTAAAATTTCTGTTTCCTGCAGGGCACGGGGGTTATGAGGTAGTGTGGAAGGGTGCCAAATCAGATAGCACCACATCAAAACAAGCCTCGGAGGTGATTCGGGCAAGAAATGACATGGATTCTTTAGCAAAACAAAAGGCAGTGTTACTAGGCCCACATACACAGACAGTCAGACACACAGCACACACAATCATATTTTCCCTATATATTGTAATCATGAAAAACTGGCACATGAGCAGTTCTCTCCCATTCTGCCCTTTTCTCTTTCCACACACACCCACATACGTTGAGAAATGCCCGATGGGCCGTAGACATCAAATTTTCAACCTACCCTCACCCGGCTTCAGTGAGAAATCGCATTACCTCTGCCACCCCAATAAGCAGTAAGCACAATGTAGCAGCTACATCCACCCTGTCAAACCTCTGAGAACACCATTATGCTATTTCTCAGAGCAGCGTTATGCCTGTGAAAGAAAACAATAAAAAAGGGCCCATCCATCCAGAAAGAGGATAGGATACAGTTTCCAATATTTCTTCTCATCTGGGACAGTAATGAGCTAGTTTTAAAAAATCGAAAAGGTGAGGTAGAAGTGCAGCTACAAGAGAACGAGAAGAGGAATAGACGGCATAAGTGTACAGTATTCAATCATTAGTGAGAAGAGATAGGCCTGCAGTGGTGGCAGCTGTACAATTGGCAGCTCGGGTCATTCATTTAGAATGACATTCATTAGTCTGCCCTATAATCTGCCTCCTACATGGCGGATAGGATGAAGAGCAAGGCAGAGAACAGGACCTATGAATCACAGGTGTGGACACTATCATACCTGGGCCTCCTCTTTGATTGGTCCCCAAACAAGTAACCTTATCAGGGCCTGTGAGGCTGCTAAATAATGAGGCTGTCAGATCCTTCACGGCATGGCTTTGTGCTTCGTCACATACAACAACTGACAGTATGTCCAGCAGAAATACACACAAATACCCACAGTACTTGACTACAACAAAAGAAATAGCATGCCTACATATTAAAACAATATTGGTGAGCTGACACAAGGTTTCCACAAGAATACTGGTACAACTGGTTCCACCAAGCTGGTGCATCAACTAAGGTGATACCAATATCACACATGAAGTGGGATAGCACTATCCACCCACCATAATGCCTGCTGGGCAGCACAGCTAAAACAGTATAAATGAATATTTACAGCTCTTGCCACGTCTTTAGGGCAGACAGTAATGCAGAGGTGAGTAAAACAAAGACACCTGCATGAAGAAAAACTGATGGGTAAACCAGCAGCAGATCACTGACTCACTGCATCACACACACGTACCAATGAATGATTTACAGTAGCCTAATTAGTTACAGTAGTGGACAGATAAGCAAAAGTTACTTTTACTTTTTTGGTGTGTACGGTTCTGTTTTTATTTGTGTGAAAATTATAACAGTGATAACAAACTAAGCTTTGTTACGTGGGCCTCACTGCACCGGCACATCAATCATCCTGCTATTGTCTTCATTCATCCTCATTAACCTGCTATCCTATCCTATCCTATCCTATGCTATCCTATCCTATCCTATCCTATGCTATCCTATCCTATGCTATCCTATCCTATGCTATCCTATCCTATCCTATCCTATGCTATCCTATCCTATCCTATCCTATGCTATGCTATGCCAGTTATTTTATTTCATAAATTAACTAATAGCTGAGCTGGGCATTACCAGCGTTCCTATTTTTTGTTTCAGTTTTGCTGACATTAATTTATGGAGGAAGCCTGAATGTGACGGCCCCTCGTGCGGTGGGTTCCTACTCTCCGTCTCCTCTCCCTTCCTTGTCCCCGATCTTTGAAAGTATTTACATTTCCACTGCTTAATGTTTGCTGGACTGCAGCAGTGCTGTGTTATCGTATGTTAGCTGATGGCCCTCATTTCTCTTAAGGAGAGAAATTCTAAAAAGAAGAAATAAATAATAAATAAAACATTACAGATGTTTCCCAGCATGCCCCTGGGCTTATAATAAACTATCTGAAACTCAGTAGATTTACTAATGATTAATCAATCTTATTTTATTACTATATTAAAATGAGTCCAACATACTTTTTCTTTACATAAAAAGAGCTGAGACAGATTTATGAGTCATGATCATGCCAATGTGGAAAAATGCACAGCTTCTGGCTCATTTAATATGTGAACCTTACAGGTTTTCTACCATCATAATTGAGGGTATTTAGCTATTGGGCTGTTGCTTAGACAATATTATTTTATGTAATGTTTTTTCCCCCCTTTGCTCATGTCTCTATTGTCCCCCACCCCACCCCCACCCACTTCACCTTTGAGAAAGCTACCACCAAGACTAAAAACAAAAGAAGAGGCAGCAGCATGTAGCTTCTCTTGCCAGCTTGGCACAACAACTCAATTTTCTATTATTATTTTCCTTTAATTACGGTTATTAGAGTCTCTGTGGGTCTGTCCATTCTTCTCTCTCCATGTGAGGTGATCAAGCGGCTACTCACAAATGACACACTGCTGAGACAAATGAAAAAAAGGGGGAGCAGGGATGGTGGATGTGTTTTCTTGTGTGTGTTTTTGTCTACGGTCTGTATGGAGTGTGTGTGTTCAGTGTAATGGCTCGTTTCCCTGATACGGTGCAGTGTGAAAATCCACAGTCTACTCAGACCTCGACATGAAAGAGGAGAGTTATTCACAAAATGCCACAAAGCAGTTTTGTCAATAACACCACTCAAGGGAGACACACTTGGCTTTAACGCACAGCACTTTTCCAGCTAATTGGGGCATCCTCCCTGATTCCTAGGAGGACGGTAAATACCTGTGAATCTGTAAGTGCACTGGATCACCGCACACTCATGTTTGCAGCCAGTATGAAACAAAGTATGGAAAACCTGTCTGGATAAGCCACGATAACCTTTTGCCAAGGATGGGGAGCTTAACTTAAGAGCAAATAAAATGCAATTTGCCTGACTGGCAGATGCACTTTCTGCCATCATAGCTTACTGATTATCAATAATTTCTGACTATAAAAAAGGTAGGTCTGGAGCATTAAGTCTGTAAGTCTCCCAAAGTTGGTTTTAATCCTTTTATCAGATGATACCTAATCTACATTTAGAAATTAGTAAATGCTACTTTTGGACTCTTATTCAGGCAAAGATGATGTCCCTGCAATAAAAAATGTAATTTGACAAAAACAAATGCTGCCAGCTAATAATGATCATAGAATTTAATTTAAAAGCTCCATAAGGCTTTGAAAAAAGAGCTTCTCGTAAGTGGCTCCAAATAAAGTATTCCTTCACTGCCAAGGTTTAAACAAAAACATTTCCTACTCTTTTTCTTGGTGCCTGCAATGTTTGACTTGAGTGTTTAGGGAGGAAATTGAAAGAGGCTAGAGATGGAGGGAAGTGTTCCCACCAGTATGAATTACCTGCCTGTGTGCCCTGATCTTCAGACAGAACAATAAACTGATTGATGTTGTGGGTTTATCAATTTGTACTAAGCAGGGGGAAAGCATCTTAGCTCCTTGAAGTGAAAAAAGAAAAAAAACTATTTCATGTGAAAGCCTTTTTTTTGTATGAAGAAGGAATAACTATACATGCTAACCTAACCACAAGAAAAAGCTGCTTAGTTACTCTACGTGATCGGGCCTGCGGAGATACTACAACAACACAAAGAAGAACCATAATTCTATTCTATACTGCATACGTTTAATAGATTATCGCCTCTAGGCATTAAAGCCCACAAGGATGTCAGCGTTTTAGCATATGGATAAAAAACACCGCGCTACGGAGTCTAAGCAAAACACTCTTCTGGGAGAGTATTTTTCTTCGACTTTAATTGCAGGGAATTAATTGGTAGGAATCTTTGTCACAGACTGAAGCACCCCCCGTTTCATTAACAGCATCATTAATAAAAGATGGCATTTCTTGTCTTTAATTAGAAATAGTAAAGAGGGAATTGAGTGAAAAGAAGAGACAGATAGAGAAGAAAATAGAGAAACAAAGGAAGAAAAAGGAGAAGACAAAAGCACAACAGGTGTCAGTAACTCATGCCCCTGCTAGTAGCAGTAGTTTAAGCTCATTATTTCACACCCAATATGCAAGTTTAATCAATCATTCCAATGTTCTGCCGGGCAATTTGCTAGAGGAAAATTTCTGTGCACATTTTTGTAGTATTATTAAAAGACTTGTGAAATGATTTTTGGAAAAGGAAATGTTTTTATGAGCATGTGTGGTGTTGGATATTGAAGTCTCATCTCACTGCAAAAGTGAGAGGAGATGAGCCTTCAGTACTTCCCTTCCTGCTAATACTCCATTACACACACGGAATCTAATCTTTCTCTCTGTAAAAGAAACTAACTTTTAATTGAGTCATGATAAAAGCCATCTGTTTGTCTTCCACACCCTCGTTTCCCCTCATATTTCCTCACAGTGTTCGATCTGCCGCCTGGCGAAGTGGGGAAAAAAAGTGAAGACATCATGTAGATGAAGTGGAGAGAAACTTATAATCATCTAAAGGGATAAAAGCAAGTACAGCACTGCATGACTCTGCAAGGTACACATTTCTTCTACCCATTAAAGCCAACAATAATCCACGATTAGCCCTTAATATCACATTTTCTGAACCTACAAAAACAGCTGAACTGATTGATTTCTTCTCATCTCTTATGTGGAGAACATCCAATCATTTGATTTCTGGGGTGGAAATATGTTACTCACCCTGGGGATTAAAAACGTGAGTCCAGAGCAGTTTCTTTTAACCCAACCTGCCACATAAAATACTGATACAGTGTGGTGCTTTCAGCACAATTATGAAATAAAACAGGTTCAATGGCAAAGCCATTCTTAAATTTTATGGAAATAGATTTTTACATTGGATGAAAATGTTAACTAATTTTAAACTACTTGGTCAGCGTAACCACACCTTGCTTCATGTCAGTATATAAAGATCATATTACTTTGTGTGTTTGTATGGATTTGCATACCTAAAGTGTTCGACTTGAATAAGGAATGGATGGAGTTTTCAGACACACAAATCATCAGTGTTGTAGTCACGACCACCTGACCTGAGACCGAGTCGAGACCAAGACCAGTGCCCACGCTACATGACACAATAAAATGTGAAACATGATCAGAATCACTTCCCAAATTGATCTGAAAGATCCACATTCCCATAAAGTCACCCAGATATTAAACACTCACTGCTGAAATAAATGTAACCATCTTTATTTAATACTCCTGGGTGACTTCCATCATTTATCACAGAATGTAAAACAATTATTCAGAGTTCATCACAATCGTTTTAATTTTTCTCTGCCTTTCATGAACAATACATAAAGTTATGTTGTTTTTAAACCAACAGCAATCTTTGTAAAAACGTTTGCTCTGAGCTACTATTGCCATCTGCAGAGGTGCACGGCTCCCGGTCAAAAACAACCAATGAGAACCAGGAGGAGGGTCTTAGCACTGTCAATCACCCCTCCTATGCTGTCGTGACATGGTGACAGTTTTAATAAATATGTAAACAATATATTTAGTGATATTTCCACAGTTGTGGTCTTGACTGGTCTTGAAATAAAATCCGGAGTCCTCAATGTCCGACACCAAGTCAAGGCCGAGACCATCGAAAAGCGGTGTCGAGACCAAGATCAGTCTCGAGTACTGCAACACTACAAATCATGTTTGAAAAGTAACATGAAAATCTGTTGAAACTATTCCTCCATCAAGGCGAGACTGTGGTGGGGTAAACGTCTGTCTGACTGTGTGCGTCTGTCAGCAAGATCACACAAAAACTACCAAGCCAATTTTCGTGAGACTCGGTGCAGAGGTGGACTATGGTGAGAGGAATCGAAGTGGTCCAACTTCAGTTTTAAGTCAAGGCGGACCACTTCAGTTAAAACTGCAAAGTGGGGTCTTGGCCAGATGTCCTTGTAGTTTCAAACTCTCTTTGTTCTATTTATTCAATAGGCCACAGTTTGAAAATCCCTTCAGTAGCAGAATTCTGAACATAGGAGCTCATTCTTGAAACCAGATGTAAAGTGGAAATTTTGACTAAAAGTCACCAGGCAGTGCAAACAGACTTGGCAATAATTCTGCACAGAAATGAAACTGAAAGCAAACAAATTTTTATGTGGATGCTACTTTTCAACATTTAAACTACAATAAATGACTTCTGCTTATAGTACTATAAATTAACATGTGGTCCATCAGCTGACTCTATTTCATGACTATATGTCCACATAAGATTAGGTTAGCGATGCAACATTATAATGGAAATAATACAGTAAGATAAACAATGCAAAATATTTTGAAATGTGTACAATCATCATTATGGAGCAGGGAAATATTCAGCTGGAAGTGTGGAAATGTGCACAGCACTTGAAGCAGTCTGTATAGAGGTTTTACTGGATGACTTGTCACTGGGCCAGACAGAAATCAGTGCTACTGTAAACGCCTATTTTATTTCCACAAATATATGCTGTCTTTATTTGGATGGAAGATAAGAGCACACCTCTGCATACGCCAGTATCTAGAATGTGTTTGTGTCTTTAAGTAGTTCTGAGGATGATGCCTATGTGTGCATTTCTGACTTTGTTCATCTGCCATCCTCTCCATGTTGAGTCTATCAGGGATGGAACTTGTTGACCTTGTGACTCTCTGAGAACAATGAGCGAATGCCTGCTGTATGCTAAACAATCTGGAGGCGTATGCCTGTCTGTGTGTGTTCCTCTGTGCGCGTGTGTGTGCGCACGCATGTGTGTGTGTGTGTGTATATAAACCTGGCTGTGCATAATCAGAATGGATTGGAGCTGAGCTGGATAATGTAAGGAACACAACGAAAGGCACAATGTGTGTACAGGAGAATGTTTGTGTGTTTGAGCAGCAGATGACAAAGCATTTCTAATGCATGGATGTTGACAACACATACCTGGACAGAATTATGCAGTCAGTCTCGGAAAACAGTGACACAGAACATGACACAGCCATTAAAATTGGGGGGGGGGGGCACTCGCAGTCAGTTCTCACCTTCAAAGCAACTTTGGTGTGTCAAGACAGCTGTAATAATATGTAATTAATTGTGATAAATCAGCAAAAATTGTAAAACTGTTGCTGTTGCACACACATAAATTCACATTAACTACTTAGAATCAGAGTCCATCCAGACCCTCATGGATTTGAAACATAAATTCCTCCACAAATAATGTAGATGCTGCAGGATGGCGATTTACCTGCAAAAGGACATAAGCCATCAATAGTTGGCCATCTTGGTTTTATTTAGGAATAGAGCTGAGTCGAGTCCTGTTTTACAAAGAGGTGATTTCTGCTCATCATCGCAGACTGACCCTGACTGATTGCCATGTGTTGGCAATCTGTCTGTGTTTATAAATTAATGGTAATTATTCGTAAACCTTCACCAATCTGTCTGAGAGTGCAGTGCAGTTGCTTTGAGATCAGAAGTGGTCATGCAGTTGGCCACTACAGCTACTTGCAATTGGTTGCTGAAAGAGAAAAAAGCAACCTAATCACCAGGCAACCAGTGATTTTTCATCATTTCCAAAAGGTTACTATCCTACTGTGACTGAGCCTTTACATATGGAAAGTTTTAATGTTAACACTGAATTTGTTTTTCTTTCAATAAAGACTGCAAAACTGTGAGATGGCTTAATTTTGGGGGGCATATTCTGGGAACTTCGCAAAACGGAAATTTTTGCCTTGCCTGCGTAACACTGTGAATAGTTTTAGACTAAGCCAAGCAATGACCTTTTTCTAAACCTATGAAAAGAGTGAGTCAAAATAAAAGCAAAAGGGAACTGAATATCAAAAGTAGTTGTAAAAGAAAAAAAAGCCTAAAATATAAAAATATGGTTTGACCAAAAGAGTTCAAATGAAAGCAAACAGCAAGGAAAAATAAATCATGCAAAAAAAAAAAAGAATAAAAAGCTCCAACACAGCACACAGAATCTGGTTTCCTTGAGTTATTTCTGTCTTTATAGAAACTGAGTAGTCATGAATGCAGGCCAGTAGAAAACATGAAGATTCTAAAAAAAACAGATGAAACAAAAGAAATGCTTTTCACAATTTTAAAACCTACTGTGAAACTATGCTGTGGGCCAACATACACTATAGTCCCAAAAACAAGAACTTGTTTAATATGATGTGGGTCCACCCTTTGCAGCTCTAACAGCTTCAACTCTTCTGGGAAGTCTTTCCACAGGTTCAGGAGTGTTTATGGGAATTTCTGACCATTCTTCCAGAAGCACATCTGTGAGGTCAGACACTGATGTTGGAGAGAAGGCCTGGCTCACAGTCTCCGCTCTAATCCATCCCAAAGGTGTTCTATCAGGCTGAGGTCAGGACTCTGTGCAGGCCAGTCAAGTTCTTCCACACCAAACTGGCTCATCCATGTCTTTATGGAGCTGCTTTGTGCACTGGTGTGCAGTCATGTTGGAACAGGAAGGGGCCATCCCCAAACTGTTCCCACAGAGTTGGGAGCATCAGATTGTCCCAAATGTCTTGGTATGCTGAAGCATTAAGAGTTCCTTTCACTGGAACTAAGGGGCCGAGCCCAACTCCTGAAAAACACCCCCACACCATAACCCCCCCTCCACCAAACTTTACACTTGACACAATGCAATCAGACAGGTACCGTTCCCCTGGCAACCACCAAACCCAGACTCCTCCATCAGATTGTTTTATTTCGATGGTCTTCTCTCCCTGTGTGTTGTGTTCTGTTTGCTTCCCTTGTGTCTTTAGTGTGATTATGTTCACCTGTGTTCCCAGCTGTTGTCACTCCCCTCGTTGGCCCTTGTGTATTTATTGTCTGCTTTTTGCCTTTGTCACGTCCTTGTCGTCGTTCTGCCTGCTGTGTGCTCTCATGCGTTTGTTCTCATTTATGCTCATATCTGAGTCAAGTTTTCAATTAATTTTGTATCTCTGCTGCTGGCACCCGTCTAGCTTTGTTTTTGTGTTACATTCAAGAGATTAAAACTTTGAATTTTACTCTTGTCCACTGAGTCCTGCTTTGGGGTCCTCTGCCTGCCACAGCAGTAC
>JAMQGT020002582.1:0-63471 GCA_024447675.2 Pterophyllum scalare
AGCCCATCTTCTCTGAGTCTATCAGCCTCCATTCTCCCTTTAGACTCCTGTTCATGCAGCCTGCCTCCTCCCGCATGCCTGCCTCATCCTGGTCACTCAGAACCACATCCAAGCCTCCGCTTTCATCTTCACCACCACCGGCGTCTAGACTCTGGGGGGGGGTCATGTCTTAATTCCTGTCACCGCTGGGATTCCAGTCTGCTATGATAGGTCATCGGAGGCTAATCGGCAAATAGCTTAATTGAATTCTATATCTCAATAAATCATGTTCATTTCTTCCAAATGATCTCTCCTTATTGAACTAATGTTAATGCCAGAGGAGATTTGGCACTCTGCAGTTACTGAGTCAGCAGAGCGTAGGCAACTTTTACACACTATGCGCATCAGCGCTGAGAGACCCCGCTTTGTAACATTATGGGGTTTTGCCACTTTCTGGCTGAGATGCTGTGCTTCTTAAATGCTTCCACTTTGCAGTTAGTACAGCTGACTGTGGCATATCTAGGAGGGAAGAAATTTCATGAACTGACTTGTTGCAACAGTGGCATCCTGTTACAGTATCACACTTGATTTCAGTGAGCGCTTCAGAATGACCCATTCTTTCAAAAATGTTTGCAAAGGCAGACTGCCCCAGTAGTTATGTCCAATAGATCAGTACTGGGCCACACCCAGTACTGATATAGAGCTTTTCATATATAGTGTACATGAGGCTCTATATTAGAAGCATTTGAATTATATAAGATCTGGCAAAACATATGCATTATTTGTCCTAAATAGAGATTGTTGAAGAACAGTAATATTTGCCTAGCATACACTGCTTGATTGATTATCTGCTTCTTTAGACAGTCATGAAGTGTTATGATCAGTGGTGCAAAAAAGTTGCCAACAACTCTAGAAGAACTGATATACTGCTTTTAGCTTGTAACAGGATGCCATATGCAACTTTAATATGCAAACTGATAATCTTAAAAGCAGATGATAAATTATCTGAGACCTCAACATTTTATAAAAGCTGCCTATAAACATACAGACCCCCCCCCCCACACACACACACACCAACATGGAAGGAGGATAGCAGGAAAGTCATACTGAACAATGTAATGTTTACTATTTTTGAGAAATTATATTGGATATACATGTAGCCCTGATGATATAGGGGTTAAACATAATTTCGTTGGACACAAAAGCAACTGTAACATAAAGTGATTAAAGATAGTATAATTTATGTAATGCAGATGTATTGTGCATTATATAATTTCATAAAAAACGATAATACTGTGGAAACATAAAATGATGGTTTTGAGTAACACTGAAGGTAAAGGGTCACTTTCTCAGTTCGCGTTTTTTTAGTGGTCAGTGAAGGTGGTGTGTGGTTGTACCTGTCCTAATTGGCTGGAGCGTGACGGGGAAAAAGGAAAAGGAGGAAGGAGAGGAGGGGATAGGAGGAAAAAAAGGAGGAAAAACCTGGGGCAGACGTAACAGGTATTAGCACAGTTAGAGTGGTTTAGGACGAGTAACTAGCAAATAGCAGTTGTGAGTCTGTGTGAACGTTTGTGCGCTTGCTAAGTCACGCTCAGGAGAGCCGGACCGCAGCGGCGGGCGGACGCAACTGTTAAGGACTGAACACAGCGGTGGACTGAACGGAGCTGCAAGCGGAGAACGGACGGCGTCCTGTCGTCAGGAGGAGCCGAGAGCTGAGAGTCAGACTTTCTGTGATTACCCGGAGGACAAGAGGAGTGTCACGGTGGTGAGTGGGCCCACTGTGTGTATATATAATTTGATCCATGTGGAAAGTCTGTGTAAAGTCCCGTGAGCTGAGGTGTGTCCAGGTCCCAGTGACCAAGTGGTGAAAATCTGATTCTGAGTTTTGTAATATTATTTCAAAAGGACATTTGATTTGTTTGGGTTTGTTTATGTCGTTGATTTGAAAGGCTGACTTTTGTGGATGTTATAATGTTCAGTTCTTGTTCTAGCTCATTAGAACAGGATACCTAATGATAGAATTTCTCTAAACAAGTGAACCTCTGTGATATCTGCTGCATATCAAACCCAACACTCCACCTAGTTTGGCCAAAACTGGGGTACCAGGTTTAGATAGAGGTGTACCCTGAAATAAAGGTGAAAAAGAATGAAGCAACAGAGGGAACCGTGAGGTAA
Source organism: Pterophyllum scalare (assembly GCA_024447675.2). Lineage (NCBI taxonomy): Eukaryota > Metazoa > Chordata > Actinopteri > Cichliformes > Cichlidae > Pterophyllum > Pterophyllum scalare. The sequence continues at coordinate 2,155 of JAMQGT020002582.1, forward strand.
AATAACCCATCTGACATTAGAAACCGAACAGCTTCATTGATCCCTGCAGGACGTTCTTTTTAACAGTCCTTCAGGATTGTGGAAGTTGTAAAGTTAAATTTAAAATGAAAATCCAGCATAAAGAGAATGAATTACATAACTGGATGACCAAAAGAAGAAAGGGTTGGCTGCAAAATTCAATCAAGCAATTACTCTTTGAATGTGCTCCTCTGGCTACACAGAACACTGTGTATATGGTGCGAGGTATCCATGATAAAGACCTCTTTGCTGCGACTGCGTGTAGTTTGTGCAGCTCCTGACTCTAACTGAGCCCTTGTTTGTACAGCGACAGACCTGATCTTCTGAGTAACAGTGCCACAAACATTAAATGACTTTGCAGGAAAAAAAAAATACTTTGGCCTTTTATGTGTTGAACCTCTGAGAAGAAGTAAGCGGTTTTTAAGGAGCCATAACTTGTACACAGGGTAAACACCATAGCCACATTTACCAGTGTTAAATTACATTACATTCAATCTGAATCCCATTCATAAGATCACAGGTATACATTGTATGTGTTAGTAACATCTTTCTTTAAGGATAACAATTCAAAAACACAACAGTGCCACATTTCTGAGTGACAGTAGTATTGTAGCAAAATTACCGGGCAGCCAGAGCGGTGGCGATGGAAAAGCTGCCGAAGGCAGTAATTTATGTTTAGTGTCCATGCTTCCACTGAAGCAGTCCAGTTTTCCTGCACTCACTTATCAGATTTAGTGCACAGTTCCGATAAAATAATTATAGTGGGTGATTTTAACATCTATGTAAATGCTGAAAATGACAGACTCAACACTGATTTTAATCTATTATTTGACTCAGTTGGCTTCTCTCAAAATGTAAATGAGCCCACCCGTCACTTTAATCACACTCTAGATCAGTTCTGACATATGGCACAGGAACTGAACATCGAACAGTATTCCCTAAAAAGCTCCTCTAGTCTGATTGTTTCTTAATGACATTTAAATTTACAACAATGGATTACACAGCAGTGGGAAATAAATTTCACTACAGTAGATGTCTTTCTGAAAGTGCTGTAACTAAGTTTAAGACTCTAATTACGGCTTCTTCTAATTCAACAATCAGTCGTCTGCACGAAACTGATATAACTTGTAAAACTGGTGAAAGGAGCAGGCGTGATTCAGATAGTCAAACAAACAACTGGAGTCTCACGAGCACAGAAGTTAAATAAGAAAGATGCACAGGTATACACATTAGTCAAACTACCGAGCTAAGCAAACGTCACAGGTAGCTTGGCAAAGTAAAGAAATCCAGATCCAAACTGTGGCAAATTTTGATGCAATGATGAGGAATCATCACTGCATCAAACAGCAGCTCCTTTGTTTGGGCTTGTAGCCTAAGGTCTTCACGGTTAACTGATAATTAGTGGCAGATCCTCGCAGGCCGTTCTGAGGAGAAAATTTAAAAAGTAATGTAACAACAAGAGTAACTGATAATTACTATACTTTCTTCAGGGACTAAATCGGTAACATAATGGATTTCTTTTTCAGCTTTATTAATCGGAGGATGTTTGTCTGCAGCTCGGTGAGGATCGGTTCACATCTCTTTGAATATGTCGTACTGACTGAGCCTGAGAACTTGATGTACTGTTGAATTATGTTGGTGAATTTACTTGCAGTGAGTATGTGTAGCCATTAGGAATGGTCAGGGTGAGTTATGCAGTATGTTTTTTTGTGATGATTGTAGCTCAATATCTCCACCTTTTGTCATCTGGATGAAGCATTTTGTTGTTGCCCAGATAGGTGGAAAAATATGGACTCCTGTGTCTTTAGGCCTTGTATGTGAGCATTGGTTGTTGGGCCCGCCTTGCAATTCCCCCATCCCAGTTTCTAATCCGTGGCTCCTTCCACCTCATAAAGGAAATTACTTCCCCTGTTTGGGCGATTTGGCTTTCCTCCAAGACCGGTGCTGTGTGAGGCCTTCAACCAAATGGGGTAGGCTGTAACTGCTGATCTCCCGGGATTTTCACCGCAGCAGTCTCAAGAATGGAGTGAAAAACAACATACGTTCAGTGAGCGGCAGTTGATGACTCGGGTCAGAGAAGAATGGCTAGCATGGCTAGAGTTGACAGAAAGTCTACAGTAATGAGTAGAAACGGGACTCAAAGTGAACAAACTTCAAACGTTCATGGCTGTAACAGCCATAACCTCATTGCTGCTTTTGTACACCACCACAGTGCATGTTAAATCAAGTTTGATGTGTGGACTTTCAGCTTTAATTCAAAGGGTTGAAAAGAGTATTGTCTTATCTTTTGAGGGATTACAGCTATTTTTTTTTTTTAATCCATCGTCGACCTTTTCAGAGACTCGAAGTTATTGGACAAACTAACATAAATGTAAGGACAGTTTTTAATACTTGGATAAAAACATCTGCAGTCAAAGACCCATGGATATCATCAAATGCTGCATTTACTTCCTTGATGCTCTTGCTGCAGCTGTCATCAGTCTCTGCTCTTCTGTCTTTATTCTTGTTTTCAGGAACTTAAAAGCAAGCTCTGCTAGGTGGAGATCAGGCGACTCATTAGGTTGTTTAAGAATATGTACATGTGCACTCTCCAGCACCATCCCGTTCGCTTACATTGGCACCTCTTTGAGCGTTCGTCTGAACTAATTGATTTGAAATCCACTGTGATGGCGCACCAGAGGCACAATTAAAACAACTGCACCTTTGTCCAAATACTTACGGTGCTGACTGTAGTCAGAGTGGCAGTCAGAGTGAAGAATGGACACATTTTAATATACATTAAAACTTTTCACTTCGGGAAGAGGAAATGGAAAATCTTATAACAATGAGTCAGTGACACTGGTGCTATTAAACCTGTCCTAAACAAATCCATAATTCATCTGACCACATTTAAGCTACTCCGTTGAAACACAAGTGCTCTGTTTTAGTCAGCAATATGAGAGAACCTCTCAGTTTTAATTATTTGGATGGCTTCAGAGGGCCAGTGTGCCGCACTGTGTGACCCAACATGGCGGCATGTTTTAATGACTAATAAAGCCTGGTCCTGGTACCTCAACAGTCCAGATCTCAGACTCACTCAGTATGACAGAGATGTGAACAGATCCTCACCGCGCTGCAGCCAAACATCCTCGGCTGAATGATGCTGAAAAACAAATCCATTGTGTTACCGATTTACTCCCCGAAGAAAGTAATTTGTTACATTTTTAGTTTACTCCTCAAATCAGTAGGGAAAGGTTTAGCATGTTGCTTCTTTTCAATTAGACCAAATACATTTCCAACATTCAGCCTGACGGCACATTCAGCCACAAATCTTACCCACCCTTAAAATCGCATGATGCATTTGAATACATGAAATATATTACAGCACTGACACAAACTGTGTGCCGCATTTTGTACATTAATAAAAACATCATCTAGAGCAGCACTTTACACAGGGGAGATGAGAGAGCTGTCTTGTTTTATATAGAACCAAGGTTTTACCCCCTGTTGGGCTGCCCTATCATCTCTCTGTTATCTATTTGTTTTTGCCTTCTCTCTCTGTCACTTTCTGTCTCTCCGTCTCTGCCCATGCATGGATGTCAGAAGTTGTCCCTTGAGTTCAGAGATGAAGAGTGTATCAGGAGTTCGTGCCTCATTACTGACGGCAGATGAAAGTAAAAGCACCCAGATCAAAACATCTGTTAATTGTGTAAAAGGGAGACAAACAGTGGTATTTATTCGAGACAGTCGCAGGTAGCAGTGCCCTACTGTATTTACACCCCCCTCTCCTGTCAGCAGAATACAAATACTCTTTTGTCTGTCTCTTTGGTTTACTTGTCTTTCGTTCTTTCTTGAAAAAACCTTGAGTGAATTTCTCTGCAGGGAAAAAAATGTTTGCGTGCAGATTTATTGAGGTTTGTTTGTTTTTTGTTTTTTTGTGGACAAAAAAAATAACGAAATCAATAATCTTATCTACCCGAGATCTTATCCATATATATTTGTAGCTCTACGTCTGTCTGTATGACGTCTTGACTGCTCCTGCACCAACATGCGTGAGCTAATTACTGAACACTGTTGTTTTATTTTTCCATCATTTCTGTATTCTAAAGACAGAACTATAACAAAGACAGCTGATTTGACTTGAACCTTTAACTTTTTCTTCATGGCCACAAATGTTAAGTTAAAAATATTTACAGAGCTCAACTATTTTGTTTTATGAAATGTTCAAAAACGGTCTTTGCTTGACTGACAGTTATTGACGAATTTATCATACACACTGCTCAAAAACACTTAAAGGAACACATTCTAATCAGAGTTTAGCATCAAGTCAGTAAAACTTCTGGGATACTGATGTGGTCAGGTAAGTGTCATGGGGGGGGGTGTTACTCAGTTTCAGCTGCTTTGGTGTTCATGAAATTAACAACAGGCGCACTAGAGGGGCAACAATGATCGGCATCTGCTCCTTTGTGCAAGGAGGAACAGGATGAGCACTGCCAGAGCTACAGAATGACCTCCAGCAGGTCGCTGGTGTGAATGTCTCTGACCAAACAATCAGAAACGGACATCGTGGGGGGGGCTGAGGGCCCGACGTCCTCTAGTGGGCTCTGTGCTCACTGCCCCACACCATGGAGCCTGATTGGATTTTTGCCAAAGAATAGCAGAATTAGCAGGTCCACCACTGGTGCCCTGTGCTTTTCACAGATGAGAGCAGGTTCACCCTGAGCACATGTGACAGACCTGAAGGGTCTGGAGAAGCCGTGGAGAACGTTCTGCTGTCTATAACGTCGTTCAGCTTGGTGGTGAGTCAGTGATCGTCTGGGAAGGCATATCCATGGAGTGACACGCAGACCGCTACAGGCTAGGCAGCGGCACCCTGACTGCCATCAGGTATCAGGATGAAATCCTTGGACCCTCTGTCAGACCCTACACTGGTGCAGTGGGTCAGCGCTTGGCCTCATGTGGCAGGAGTATGCAGGCAGTTCCCGGAGGATGAAAGCTCACCTGATCTAAATCCAATCCAGCACCTCTGGGACATTGCCACCAGGTTGCACCTCAGACTGTCCAGGACTTCTGCAGGTTGATAAGTTACAATTCCATCAAATGATGTGGCGTCATTCATTGTTAATTATTCCTGTTGACACAGTTCATGTCAGTTTAGAGATCCAGCATTTTTTTTTTTTTTGCCTTTTGAGAGTTGATTTTTTTCAAAGTTTCCTTTTTAATTTTTTTTGTGCAGTATATTTTGCATCATATGTATATACTACTTGTACACATATTGTATGTGCTTTAATCGTGTTAGTCATTTGTATGAAAAAGAAAGCCCACCCTTGATTACTTTAATCAGCAAGTGTGATCACTTGGTCTGTAAAAGCATAAATTTTGGTAGTTTGCTGTTCTGAGGTGTTCAAGTGTGTGTAACACAATGTCAAGGTGGAAAGACACCAGACACAATCTTAGAGAAGCGATTATTGCTGCCTGTAAATTTGGGAAGTGTTATATGGCCATTTCCAAACAATCTGAAGTCCATCATTCTACAGTCAGAAAGATTATCATTAAGTGGAAAACAACTGCCAATCTTCCCAAGAGTGGACATCCCAGCAAATTTAGCCCAAGGTCAGACTGTGAAATGCTCAGAGAAACTGGGGAGGGGGGAAAAGGAGGCACATCTCAGATTTCACAGGGCTCAGTTTGCATGTTAAACCTAAAGTTCATGACAATACAATTAGAAAAAGATTGAACAAGTATAGATTGTTTGGAAGGGTTGCCAGGAGTAAATCTCTTCCCCCTAAAAAGGACATTGCAGCATGGATTAGGTTTGCCATGTCGTGCGTGAACCAACGATGACTTCTGGAACGATGTCCTCTGAACAAATAAGACCACAGTTCAAAGATTTGGTTATGATACGCAGCACCATATTAGGCAAAAAAGCATGAACTCCTGTGTACACAAACGTGTTCTTGAGTCAGATGTGAGGCCATCTGCATGACGGCTAAAGCACACACACAGACACACACAGACATTTGTAGTGTCACTAGTTGTAGCTTCTGTTGTCCAAACAGCTCTGAGGTACACTAAAAATAAATGTGATGTGACTTGACCTTAGCTCCAGTTTGTGCCAGGGTCAGTCACAGTCTTCATTTGGCCTAAGTCACTGGCACAGAGTCCATATGATGATATGTAGTAAACTGTGTTAATGCATATTCATGACCCCACATTTTCTGCCTGGGAATACTTCAGCTATGCAACGTAGACATACATGGACACGCATGGACACGCACGGACACACAAATAGATTGCATGCATGCATGCTTGCTCATACCCATGCATGCAGATGCGCACACAAACACATGCATGTTTGTGTTTGTTTATGAAAATGCAGAAATGCTCATGTGCACCACTTGTTAATAATATACGCCAGCTTGGTAATACATTATACAGACACACACACACACACACACACACACACTCTCAAAGGCGCAGCTGTTTTTAACAGTGTGGAAACCAGTGGTGTCAACAGATGATAGAGTCATATCTTGTGTTTTCCAGTTTTGATTACAGGGTGTAAAATCATTTCCATCTCAACAAGACACATGTGACCTCCATTTAAAGGAACATTAATCAAATCCTCCCCTGCTATTATGTTCAGTGCCGAAGGTACTTTGCTGCAAACTGTGGTGGTTTACTTAATTAATCTAATTTCTTTGTCTGACCACAAATTCCGTCCACCTGAGTCTTTTTCTCTCTGTGCTTCGTGTGGTTTTCTACTTTTCCCAGAGTGTCTTTTTGTTGGGCTCAAGGAGCTGATGGTGCAACTCATTTCTTCTGCAAAGAGTAGCCCCGGTTGTAGCATTCTAAACTAACCTGCATTTTTAGTTCCTTTGCACTAATGATTGGTATGTTGCTCTAAATGAATCTCTATCTCTGTTGAATATTAAATGTTGCTTGATCTGAAACATTTAAGTACGATAGATATGCAAAAAAGTAAGAAATCATCACTGGCGTTGCTAAGGTGGTGGCTCTGTGATGTAGTGGTTAACGCAGCTGCCTTATCTCTTTATTTCCCACGGACCCGCCGGCAGGCCCATTTTACAAGCGCTCTTTAAACGACCGTAACTCCGTTACCGTTTGTGCTAGAGAGAGAATTCAAAACGGTTTCAGAAAGTAGAGAAGATGAGCTTTGCAGGGATATTCAGTTGTATTATGGTAGCATGTTGCATTCACAAGTTACTGCTGTCTGAACGCGCACACACAAAAAAATCTGCTCCTCTCACGTTACACTGTGTACGCCTCACATTACCGTAACTCCTCAACCATTTGGGCTAGAGAGAAAATCCATACCGTTCTTGAAACATGAGAAGACGGGCTTTACAGAACATTATGGTACATCATAGGAATGCACGTGCAGCAACAGTCCAGTCACAGCAAAGGATTGTATCGTCGTTGACTGAACGTGAGCAGCGGGAGAGGGAGTGTGGTGATGCAGAAAAGTGGGATTTTCAGATATTTTCTAACTTGAAATAAAATGGAAAGAAAACTCCCTGGCAGTGTGAGCACTGCCATGTGAGCATGTGTGTCCAGGTGGACAGGAATTGCTTTGCGACCTACCACAGAGGCCCCAAAACGCCTGCTCATTTGTAATGTACAGATGAAAATATTTGCAAAACTGGTGAAGCAAGGCTCATCAACTTTTTTGTACATATTTATTACAGTCCATATTTCAAGTTTATGTTGTTTTATAATGTGCTCACATTGAATTTCAGGTTCTAGTTCATCAAAATCCTGAAAAATCAAAGTCCTTTTTTTTGTATTTCTCTTCCTTAAAATTGCTCCTACATTGTCTCAAAAGATAGTAATGTAAAATAACGGCCAGATATTAAAAGTTGAGGTTATTCTTGCTAAATAAAGGGTTATATGCAAAAGATCCAGGAGTTTTGAGACTTGAGATCAGGGGTTGACACAAACCTAGCCTCAGGATGTCACGGGTTAGCGCTGCTCCCAGGAAGGGCAAAAATCTGTACCAAATCAAACATCTGCTGTGGGGACACCTTGGAAAATAACGGAGCAACGGAATAGACCTCTATCTTTAGATTTAAATAAAGAGCTGCTGAGAGACTTCAGTCAAATGGAAAAACTATGAATTAAAGATACTGCTGTCTTGGCTACTCTTGATGCTAATTCACTAATGTGGGAGGTTTATCATCCGATGCAGCTCACCTGGGCTTCCCAGGCTTTTAAAACTGGCTCAGATGGGATGTACCCCCCCCCTCTCTCTCTCCACCCACACCACCATCAGTGTTCTTTGTTGTTTCTGTTTTGTTACTTTACCTTGTTGCATACCTTCAGGAACATGTAGTCCAAAATGATTAGACTCTGGGGAAACCTACAGCCTTAAATTGTGGGGGACAGAAAGCAAAGCCTGAAATATACAGCTGATGATGGGTCCCTCCAATCCTCTGCAAGATAAACAGGTACTACAAAAACGATAGATGGATTCAGAACAATCTTCTTTCTTTTTTTTTCTTTTCTTTTTTTTAAGTCACCCTCTTGTTTGGGATAAATTTTATCTGCAGAAGGCATTAATCTGAAGTGAAGTGCAGCAAGAGATATGCATATAGTAGAAGTCTGTCTTGATGACAGCAAATGTTTGGTCTCTTGTGCATTTTCTTCCTCCACACACTTTTCCTGTTTATTTTTATTTGCTTATTCCTCTGTAAATTGCATCCATCTGTTGATGCTGCAGAAGCCTTCATCACATGACAACTACATCTGGTACTAAAAACTTGACTTCAGCCCCACATTATCCCTATGAACGGAAAAGAAAATTCTACTTAAATGTCATCCCTGCTTTCATTCTAATGTTTAATGCTCTTAGCTTTGCAGGTGTGAATTCTCTCTGCCAGCCTGAACAGGGGGAAGTACGCTTAATGGTATTTAAAGCTGAGGTGCTTGTGTCACAGAGAAACCACACAGCTCTGACTTAGCCAGCCCTCAGAGAGCCACAGTACAGGTGGATCATCTCTGTTCTCGCCTTTCTCCACTGAGGCCCTGGCTGTCTGCTCCATGACTCGCTTTTGCTGTCAAGCCTGAACAGAGTAATCCCTGCAGTAAAAGCCTTGCAATAAAGGTTCACACTTTCTCCTCTCTTGAAACCCTCAATGCACCCCTATTGTGTTTCTCAAGTTCATTTTCTGGTAGTGAAAGGGGGTCAGGTGCATTCTGTTTTCATCAACAACTGTAACCAATGGAAGGCAAAGGAAAACAAAAACAAAGCAGGGGGGGGGGGTGTAAGGAAAAATGGATATGTGCTGTGTATATACTGATGCGCATTGTTGGCAAAAGCGAGAAACAGATTGGCCCTTTCTTTGGCAATAAAGATAGTACTCTGAAAAGACCCATCTGTCTTATTGAATTCCAGCAGCAACATCAACATGCACACACCCACGCTGCCTATTAAACACACTCGCGTCATATGCAACATGTGTGCGCGCACACACACACACACACACACACATATGCTAAAGGGCTACTACCCAGCTGTGTTTTCCCATTCATAAATGTCACTGACACTGTGCTCAGTGTGATAAATCTAAAATTTGTCCATCATTTGCATAATAAATGATTAACATTCAAGATCAAAGGTTAACCAAACTGAGTTGATTTCTTCAGAGGTACAGCAACTGAGCTGTATGGGGAAAACACTTGTTTATTACAGTGTTCCTTCTGTATTGTCATCAGATGCCGTTACCAGGAGTGGAGCTGAGTGCAGCATCAGGTGCAGTTGCTTGGAAACGAATAGGATGTGACTGCATCATACAGTATGTCAGAATTATACCCGTGGATCTAAAAACTCAGGACATTTTTGAAATCCATTAATGCTCATTCTGCTGCAGAAGAAACCTTTAAAGTTTATGGAACAATGATTGCATATAATGCATTTGGTAGAAGGCTATTTTTATTTAATCCTGTAAAAAGGAAAAAAAAAAGTTTTCAGAACCCTTTGTTGAACTAAATTACTGCTGGACTAAAATGCTCCTATCATGACCAGAACTCAGAAAAGCAAGTAAAATATATAATAATTTATTTTGACATACAATAGGTGGTGGACACTATGATCTAAATATACAGATTATGAGTACTATTTATTAATATATGATCGGATGGTAACTTGTTAAGAGTATACCCTTTTCCCAGGATGCTGATGAGAGCCAGACTGCAACAGAATTTTCTTGAAATGAAAGAATGTGAACATTTATCATTACAGCACCTTAATGTACAGTACTGCTTCACAGTGTGGTGTGCCAGCTGCTGAAGGAAGGATCAGAAATCTCTCTAGAGGGTCATCAAGACAGCCCCCCCCCCAAAAAAAATAAGATACTGAAACGGCTGCCAGTAATTCATAAAGTCTAACAGGCCTCATTCTGAACCAAAGATGGATGCAGTACAAATACGTTCTGCACAAGACCGTGTCTCAGTGCTGTGAAATCTTATATTTCTCTTTGGCTAATGAGATCATTCCACAGCATCTCGGTTGGGTTGAGTTCTGGGCTCTGACTGAGTTACTTGCAAAGGAAGACTTCCTTTATTTGAAGTTAGTGTAGTTGATTTACTTTGCTCTTTAGGGTCACTGTCCTGCAGCTTTTTCTTTTGAGCTGTTGGACATTATCCTGTTAGACATCTCGATAAACTTGGGAATTCATTTAGCCTCTAGTGATGGGAAGCAGCAGCGGCCCAGAGCCAGGAGAGCAGCAACAGTATACAATGTGTCTTACTGTGGGCAGTCAGAATATGCCTTTAAAGGAGAAAAATATACCTCTAAAAGTGAGAGAGTGCCACGCTTTCAACCTCATGACACTCTACTTTTACCAGCTGGCGACTGTACAGGGTCCTACAGAGGTCAGTCCATAGTCATTTCAATTAAAGCCTTTCCCAGCCCCGTTAGAACTTGAAGATCATTTTCGTCATTTTTTTCTAACTATAAGTAAGATTTGACAAACTAAGGATTTAAGAATTACTGCCTCCATCTTCCACATCTTCTCCAGACTGCTCTCTGGCTCCCACCGTCCACGTTGCTGCGCCCCAGTCTGCAGCCCAGCTCTGCTCCTCAGGCCTGACGCCCATCGCATTCAGTAGCTCTGCTCCAGATGTGCTCTGGACTCTGTTCATCCAGGTTTTCCCCACTCCTCTCCACAGCCAGTTTGTCCACACATCTGTCATCCACGCTGCCCCACCTCACTATCCCATCCCCCGAGTCAGGGATGGAATAATTATATATCTTCTTTATTGAAATACAATACCTTATTTACATTTATCTATCAGTCACGTCCAGCTGGCTGTGGCTCGTTGATGGTATACCAACCTTCATATCAAAATGTGTGTAAAGAATGTGTTGCTAGGTCACCGGGCATGCGACCCTTACATCGATTTCTGAGGGTCAAAGTGACTCCGTCAGCGGTTTTAGGTTTAACTGCTTTTATTTTTTTAAATTCCAAACACCCAGAAACTCACTATATGCTGAATAAAGCTGTTTTAACAAATGTCATGAAATAGGAGATTACTGGGGGGGGGGGTACGTGGTTTAAAAATGTCAAAGGAGTCAAAATGTCTCCTTTGGTGATTTAAAAAAAAAAAAAAACCCCAACTATATCCTGGTTTAGTGAGAAAGATCCAGCAGCTTTAGAGCTGAGTGAAAGAGCATGCAGCTGCTGCAATGATATACCACATCTATGCATTCGCCCTTTGAACATTAGACATTACTGTCCAAGGTCCACTTTAGGAACCAGTCTTTGACTTAAAACCTGAGTCCTTATAAACTCTTCTTCACCTTACCTTATGTACCATATGGTATTGTTATATGGCTAAAATATTTTTCATATTCTTCAAAACTAAAGTTTGATGGTGAACAATACATGCCATGTAAAGGGACCTGGGTAGGAGTAGTTTGAGTATATGATATCTGTTTCCTTCTCTATGAATCATGTCTATTTTTTGCTGCCTGTTTTTCGATGTGCCAGACCGCTGGATGTTGTGATCTCTGGCTCTAGCGAAAGGGACAGTCCAAACTCAGCCAAGCACACCGCCACATCTGCTTTAATCCAGCACGCCAATCCAGCATGCCACAATTATTCATGATGTTTTTGCTTATTTCCATAATGAAGGGGTTAATTATGCTTATGAGATGCCCTGATGATCTTGTCTTGAGTGTTTGGGACACAGCTGTAGGTCTGCGAGCTAAATCATGCGCTAAATGTGTCAACTAGAATTAGACCCATTTGGCGTCTGCTGACAGTGGGCTGTTTGCAGCGTGAGAAGCTCAGGCAGCAACTTGGCTGTGGCCAAGTCAGGCGGGACGAGGTTGGGTGGATATCAGTCATTACCCACTGGCCCAGACAAGATGCAGCAAGTCAAGCAGAGCTCCCACTGTGTCTTGAAGATCAGTTGGACAATAAAGTTTTATGCACCCATGAACAACGCGAGCATATTTCATTTTAAGTACAGCATCAGAGGCTCTTTTTTTTTTTTTTTTTTTTTTTTTAACCTGTCAGAGGCACATAGAAAATCAGTCAGTAGTTTGATTATTACTCATTTATCAAGCTAACCTCGCTGTTTTTGACATCAGCCCAAAAATAAATACAATAATGAATTTAAAAAATAGCTTAACTTGGAAAGTTCAAACATTCTTAGACTTAGTTTCAGTCATATTTCTGCTGAGAGTTACATTTAGAGCTGGCCAGGAGATAAAGTGAGATTTGGCAAGTGTTGGGACCTGACACTGGTGTTCAGGGCATGATTCATAAGTCACATAATCTGTATTATGATTTCCAGTATGTTTTATTTGTGGACAGGCTGAGGTCAGCTGACTTGCTTTTTGTGGATTTGGGCAACTACATTCTACAGTGTATGAAGAGAAGTTAAATCAGCTTCCATTCAAACTGATTTAGAAGCAAGTCACTGATCATTGCATAATCAGTTAAATCTACTGAAAATTGCTTTAAGCTGTGTCCACACTGGAAGCAATGTGGAGCGCAAAGACTAAAATGCATGGCTAAATAAATGATTATGGGCCAAATAAATGTGCTAGTGACCCTAGCAACAGGTTGTTTGCAGGTATTCACTGATGGGTTTGTTGGCCCGTGTGACTGTGGCTTTAGCAGTCTCCAGCAACCACTCAAACAGGAGGGAATACTAATTTCCCCCCCGCGACCGCTGGTTGTGAGATGGTTGCAGACCAGTCTCTAGTGGTGTGAAGTGTTCTTTTTGTCAGTTGTTTATGTAGGCAGAGGTCTACACACAGTTAACAATAATCATAAGTCGCCGACTTTCCAACCAAGTGATGCTTTTAGTTTTAGTTATTCAGACCGGGGTACTGGTTAAATGAAAAATTTAAGTTTTTCTATGAAAACGTTCCTGCTATGTTGACAGTAGATGAAATACTTAATGTTAGAGTTCTGCAGCTGCTTTTTGGTGATGTTCTGGATTTAATAACTGACTGCGAAATGTAAACAGTGATGGGTTTATACATCCAGATGTGTTTTGGTGTCTTCACCTCCATACTCCTGTCTATTAATATCTTAACTTTATCTTTGTGGGAATCTAAACATATAAAATAAGTCCATCTGAACAGCAGCTCTGTATGCTTTTGTAGCTGCTGTTCAGGTGGAGACAGGCTTATTAATGCTTACTGAATGCCGTATTAGTGTCACTAAAAATATTCCACATACATTATCATACAGATAATTTAAATAATTTAGGACTACCTAATTGATAACACACATACATGGAGTATACAGTGGTATTGCTGGCTGACATATTATTTTCAACAAATATCTGATACATTCACATGGCAGTTTAATTTATTGTCAGTCACTTAACATTAAATAAGCTTAAAAGAGGATTACATATCTGGCACATTTCGAAACATTTGTAACAATAAAATATCAAAGAAGGACTTTTCACCTCTGAAACCTTCCTGCACTGGAACATCAACAACTGGAGCATCTCACTGAACCGGGACACGGCATCTGCACATGTATATGCATGGGCATAAATTGACTAGCTACCTATAGCTAAGTTGCAAGCTTGTAAAGTGCATACTCCAAAGTTCATAAGCCTACTTCCAGCAGTATCCAAAACACTAAGTAGTGCTTCCAGTGGGGCTGTAATCTCCTGCTATCCTGCAGTTCTTCTCTGGTAACCACCAGCCCTGCAGTGGAGATAAAACTCTGATCAGAGATAACGTGCTCGACTCTTCCCTTTTAAAACAGAGTAAATCAAAGTGCAATTATTTGCAAATGTATAAAATATGAAAGTATGTTTGCTGAACACAGATTTTAGTTCGCCTGATAATTATTTCTCTATGAAATGAAAATTGTTGATATAACTGCTGTTTTATCAAAATCAAAGCTCCAAATGAGGTGATTTGTTGCTGTTGATGTAATCGTGTGTTATCGTCGTGGTTTAGCCGTTAGAAGCTTTATACACGACTTATTATAAGAAAAAAAGTGAGAAAAACAAAGTGACAACAAAACATCAGTAAGACACTCGAAGGCTTTAATTGCACACGTCTCATTTGCATGTGTTATGAACCACAATGTAGCATTTTATTTTTATTTTCCAGCTGAGTAGACTAGTAAGAACCAAATACATGAAGAGAATGTTGTGATTTATCATCTACTGAGCTCTGGGCAATGTCTTCCCTGTTTTCATTTGATTTTAATCAGCCTGGGATTTTCATCTGCCTGAGTGTTGGCAGGAAACAACGGAGTTAAATGTTCTGCTCCTCGTTGATTTTCACATATTTATTCAGATCAAAAGTAGGCTATACCTGGAAGCATCCGCTGATTAATATGTCATCAACTTTTATCTTGTATGCGCGTAAATCTCTTGGTAATTTAAATGCTGCAGCCGCATTATGATATAGAGAGCAAACACAACAAAATCCGGGGCCTTCGCTCTGGTGAGTTTGGCTCCAAAACAACAAAGAATTTTCACTTAATCTTTGGCAGTGTCTCTCCTTTGCACACATGAAAGGGTAGTTTTCCCCTGCCGTCCAAAATGGCAGAAAATAGCAGAATTATGTGACTAATTAAAGGAAATTAAACTGAATGAAGTTATTTCTCCAAGGATGTAGTTTAAGCATTTGTCTGATGACAAACACCAGAGAAATCCTTTGACACCACGAAGGATCACAGAGGGAGGAATTAATTCTCACTTTTTAGAAAAAAAAAAGAACAAAAATAGATGCGTGTTATTGTCTTAAAGGGTTGAGATTTTATAACATTTATGTTTATTGTTATCAGTTGCCAACTGTGGGGGAAAAAAGCTCCACAGGAGCACATAAAGGAAGTTTTGTTCTGTTCCCCGTAATGTCGTCTCGATGCCATCACGTCTTTGATGACCCTGTTTGGACAAGCTTGCTGAGGAAACTAATTTACAGTCATTCCCGCGGTCGTATCCACCGCTGTTTTTCCATCTTGGTAATAGTAAAAATTAGTTTGAAAAAGTTTGAATTACAGTGGAGATAAAGTATATTGGACATCCCTCATGCAAATTAGCATTTCTTTCATTCGTTCTGTCCTTCGTGGCGTTTCCACTTGTTCGCTGCAGCGCTGAAACCGTCGGCTCAGTGATTTTACAGTAAATCATTTCTTTAATGCTTCCACATATTACAAACCATGGAACTCATATAATAAACTTATCACCAGCACTTAAAATCAGTGCTGAGATAAAAGTAAATAATATCAGAAAATAAATGGTGACGTGCCAGATCCAATCAGTTTAATTTCAGCCAAAATTGCTAATAATGGACCAAAAAAAAAAAAAATCATGCTGTAATTACATAAAATAACACAACTGTTGTTCACTGAGTCTATCTGAGACAGACCGAATCACTTATCTCTGCACTTATAAAGCTCGAATCTACCAGAGCTTCCAACTTCCTCTCATTCACCACCCTAAACAGATGCAGTAGAGAGGCGATGCAAAGCGCTGCTCACGGGGAACGATTTGGCATTCAGTGTTCAGCAGTTTGTGGAGAAGAAGAGCGGTGGCTTAAATCTTTAACTATAACTGAAGAGCCACTCTGTAAGCAGAGCCACAGCCATGTGTGCATGATGGAATTAGATTACATTCTATACAATAAATGTGTAATAATGCTGTTTATTCATTAGAAATCTTTTTTTTAACTTGGATTTTTGGAATTCAGTGATGATTTATATCTCATTTGTTACAGTATTCAGTTCAGCTCTTATTTATATGTTGCAAATTGACAGCAACAGTTGCCTTAAGGCACTTGGTTACGAGACCCTACACTTCATTAACCATTTCCAGGCCCAGAAACTCCTTCAGCTCACAAAATCAAACAAAAACAGTCCAAATTCTTCCAGCTCCGATAAAATGATCGGTGTGGCCGATCTCCCAGGTGTTGCCGTAAAATTTAATGTCCAGGCATCCGTGAAAAAGAGGTTTCACAAGGTTGAGTGGGAAGTTAGACAGTTTCCACCAAAAGATGGTTTGGAGTGCTAGTGAAGCTGGGCTAGCTGGCATTATAGTGATGTGTTCCCTGGGTTACTGAACTGTTATTAGGCCAATATAAACAGATCAGTACACGAAAGACGCTAATTAAATTCTCAGTAAAAGTTCATGTTGACGGTCCTCGATGGACAAAGACGCCAAAAACAGACCAAACTTCATGGGCTGCACTCTACACGGTGAGCTTTTTAAAACTTAGCCTAAAGTTATGCTGCACATGGACAGTGCTGATAAAAAGCTGGAGAGCCCGGGGATGACCACCGACGCTGCTTTTGGAAGCTCACAGTGGAGTACTCAGGTCGTATGACAGCAGCAATAAATGGTTCATATGATCCATAACTACCTTCATCTTTTTGTAAAAAAAAAAAAAAAAAACAGTTCCCTAACAAGCTTTTTAAAATGGATTTATTGTTTTTATCACTGTTGTATCTGTGTAGGTTTGCACTGAGCGCCTGCAGCACTTTGTTGTTTATTTATTGTAGACTGTACTATTTTCCTGCTGCTGTAACACTATAATTTCCCTCTTGGGATCAATAATCTATCTACCTATAATAAGATATAAGTGGTTTCAGACTTCAGGCCTGAGAATCATGTACTGAGCCCTGTAACCTTGTTTCTGTGGTTAACTTTGAGGAGTTTCTCTAAAGCTCTTCGTCCGTGCCATAGAAGCTGAGACAACCTGGGTTTAAATTAAGATAAAGTGTCATGACTGTGCTCAGTGTTCTAGTTTTAACTTCCCGGGAGGTCAGAGGTCACACCTGGACTATCTTTCTCTGCTCTAACTCTGTGTCACTTCCACCACTGAGGTCAGTCCCAGAAGAGCTCTGTGTCAGCGCTGGACCTCTGCTGGCCTCACACGGTCACCCTGACGAGGCATTTCTGCCTCTCTCCCCAACATCTGGGTCCTTTTCACAGTTAGTGTTACAATCCAACTGTTTCGTCATCTGTTTGTATTAAAAATTCTTTAGGAGTGGAGGGGTCATTGAAATAGTTTGAGTTTTTAACAAGCTATGTAATAAAATGTGGGCTGTGACAGTTTTTTGGGTTACTCATCAAACACGTACTGCCTGCTCAATATTCAGATGTTTTCAGATGACACGCGCTGACACACTTTTCAAGCTATCCAGGACTCGTCATTCTTCCTCCCATTCTTTTACAAAGACGTCTTTTGTGTTTGAGAGGAAATTGGATGAAAGAATCGGAAAAAAATGTTGGAATAAAAATAGCTAAACAGTCGGAAGCCACTTCAACAAAAAGTCAGAGACACAAGGAAAGGAGGCGGGGACATCCAACCTCCAAAATTAGCTCTTTCTTCATATCCAGAGCTGTATTTTAACAAGCTGCTTCCAGGGTATAATTTAGAGGTTGAAACAAACATGAAATCATGAATCTCTCCATCATGGCCACAGAATTTTGTGCATGTGTTTAAAAAAATAAATAAAAATGAAGGTGAGGCACTTTAGAAAGCAGGGGAGCTGATAACAGAGGGCTCTGAGGCACCGTGGGCCTTTGTACAATAATAACCACATTGAAGAAAATCACTATTCAGAAGAGATGATCTACAAAAAAAAAAAGGCACAGCAGTGTGAGAATGTGTCTCTGAGAGCATAAAGAGATGCAAACAGACCCATCAATGTGCAGAATATTTTCACAGATGAAACCCAGACAGTCCTATCAGTCAATGGGAGGCCTTGTTGCTGATAAGCCTTTGCAACTTGAAAAATCTCTCCCCTTACTGTCTTGTATATAGAGCATTGTTTTGTGAAAAAGGAAAAATCCATCTCCTCTGCACTGTTGGACACCCTGCGTCTGTGTGTGCTCACAGCCAGCCTGTGAGCACAGGCACAGTATACAAAGATGCATGCATTATCTCTGAAAGGAAATGGATAAGGTTTTCTCAAGTGAGTCGCTGCTGAAAGGAAGAGCACACTGCATATCCTTCTCCATCAATGGTCCCTGCAGCAACACCACCTCAACCCCCGACCGACTGCACTCTTTCTCTGCTCAGGCAAATCCCGCTCAGGAGGAGCTGTTGCATATGCATCAGACCCAATACATTTGAACCTACCTTCTTGGTGGGTCATCCAGATTCTAATCTGCAAAAGGATGTTATGGCAGGCAAGGGGAGTCCAATTGGATATGACAAAGTCACAGGCGATTGACCAGCTGCCAGCTGAACACTAAGGCCAGAGACAAGAGGACTGCTCCTCCTCGTGGTTTCCATCATTCTGTCCACACTCGCCAACCAAGCGGAAGATGTCCCTTTGCGCGGCTTGGTGTCGATGGCGTTCTACTGGAAGCAGGTACGAGATATTCGTGGCTTTTCTTCAGACACACGGAGTGCTTTGCAGGGACGAAGAGGTCAGCTGGTGAGAAACAGTAAGGCAGTGTAGCAAAGTCAGCTTTTGATACTTGACTCTCCGTTACCTCCGGCTAGAGAGGAGGCATGACTCAGTGCAACATAACGTGCACTGCTGAATAGTTGCATTTGTAACACAGCAAAGTATTCTATTGGTCAGTATAGTAGTGTCACTCAGAATCTACACAATCATGCAACAACAGCGTACGGATATGAATGTTTCTCACACAGGTTTCTAACTTCTAACGTCAGCCACAGGCTGTGAACGTTTGTAAGCTTTAACTTAACAAAAAAGCAACGCGCAGTCAAAACTTTAAAGTCATACATACTTGGGTATGGAAGAAGTGCATATTAAATAAAACAAAAATCCTGCACATGGTCACATATGATGAAGGAAGCACATACAGCAATAAAAACAAAAAAACAAACAAAAAAAGAAAAACAGATTAATTACAATAAATACCTTGTTGGTGGAAAACAATGTGCATACAGCACAATCATTTTCAGCACAAGACTAAAGCTCACGTTTCTACAGTGGTTTAGTGCTATAAGCCAAAAGTTACACCACAAATCATTTGTTGTTGTCCATCTATCCATCCACCCATCTATCCATCCACCCATCTATCCATCCACACATATCCATCCACCCATCTATCCATCCACCCATCTTCTTCCACTTATCCGGTTCAGGGTCGCAGTTGTCCTGTGACTAGCTGTCATTGGGTGAGCGGCGGGTACACCCTGGACAGTTTGCCAGTCTGTCACTGGGTTAATGCAGAGAGACTTGCACCCATTTACATTCACACTCCAGCCAATTTAGAATCACCAGCTAACCCGGAGAGAACCCATGCAGGCCTGAGAACATACAAACAGAAAGGCCCCAGCCAGACGCTGGATTCGAACCCAGGACGCTCTTTTATTGTCACAGTGGTTGAAATGGCTGCTGTGAGAATGAGTTGTTTTGGGTGTCTGATCTGAATCATAACCTTTACGTTTCATACTGCTTCATCATGTAATTCTTGGTGTGTGGAGGTAATATGAGCTTTAATCATTCTCTCATATTCCTTAAAACACGGCATTTTAGTTTTAGTTACTCATTCACGAAGAAACTTTTTAATGTTTCAGAAAGCCTGAACTTAAAGAAAACAAACCGTAAGCCTCTGAATGAAGAATTGGTTTTGGCTAAGGTCTTCTCCCCCTTTAGCTGATTCGCAAACTTCAGCCCATGTTTCCTTCAACCTCACAAAATTCTCCCTTGTCAGCCACCTTCGGCACTCTCCTCCCTCAGTACCTTTGGCTGCTCATATTGAATGTGAAGTCCTGCTCTTGGATGTGCTGTGCAGGAAGCACTCCCTCCTACCTTCAGGCCGCTGCCCCCCAGACCAGATCTGTGCAATGAAACAACTGCTCAGTAAGTTCCTCATTTCCTGCGGCTACCTAACCATTTCTCCACTTTCAACTCCTCTCCCTCTTGGATCTCCAGCGCTGGAATGACCTTCCCGCTCCTGCTAGGACAGCAGCGGTAACTCCTGCATGAATCATATTCACCTCGCCTCGTCTCTCCTGTACTCTTTGACTTGCCTCAGAAAAAAAAAAAAAATCTTTTTCATGTGTTGTTGCTCCTGCCGTGAGTCTTTCTTAGCACGGGGCTAGTTTACATTGACAGAATAATTAACACACACGACACAATCCAAAGTGCTTAAAAAAATAAACTAGTGATTGGAACATTTTAAAAAATATAACACCAATCAGGAAGGGCAAAAAAGGGTGTGTTATTAATAGGCTGTTTCACATTAACTGCCGCTCTGACAGCTATGCTAGCACCTGTGGCAGACAGCTGACAGACAAATCTCTTCAGCCTTATCTGGAGAGCCTCTGGACAGGATGCACAGCCTGACAGTGCCTTTAATATTATATTACACTGATATCACATGAGGGGAAAAAATATCAGACCAAACTCAGTCAAGTAGCTGCAACAGAACATGTAATATATCACCATATGATAATATAAAAGTAGGTGACAGATTATTTTAATCCATTTTTAAGAATAAATTATTAAATGGCTTATTGTTAATATAGAATGGAGCGGTAAGCACATGAGACAGTTCATCTGATTATAACTGTGAGCAACTCATATCTGTAACAGATAATAAATTATTCATAATTATTAAAACTATCGAGCTTCGATCCATTTTATGTCCACCACTGTGCTGCATTATCTGCTTTTTAACTACCAACTACAATAAATATTACCGGTGGCCAATAACTCAGTGTCTCTTTCATAACAATAACAATACAACATAGAATCCTCCGTCGATCATCAATCTGTGACCGCTGTAAGGTTCAGGTTCAAGGAATCCTGCACTAAGATTTCCTTCCCGCAGTCCCGAACACTTCCCTGGGAGAAATGTTCCCCCAAGTATAAAACTATGACTGCTGGTAATTTCTCTGTCCACTGTGGCAGCAGAGGAAGGTCTTACCCTTCAGAGTGACATATAATCGGTTATGAAAAGTTGTCTGTTCAGAGGAAATAAGTAAAACAGGGAAGAAAAAAAAGCCTTTAAGCCATTTGATCATGCTCAAGCAAGCACCCAGCTTAAGTCTATTCAGTTCACACGTCTCTGCTGTAACGGTGTTTTTTAAAATATGCATCTTGGCAACATTATGGAAGTGCATTTTCACATTTCTGGAGTGCCCCTGTGATATAAAAATTAGTTCTCGAGTCTGAACTGTGGATAAATATCAGCTTTTGCCGATGCTTTTGGATTTTAGCAGAGCATTGAAATTTCAGAAATAAATTCCTTTTTTTAATTGTTATTATATCAGCACCTGATTTAGCCCGGCACATTACTTTTAGTAAACTCACCTTTAAAGGAAGTGAGCAAAATGTACCCACTGGCACTGACTGTATGACAACACCACTACCTAGAGTGAAGTTATTGTAATCATTTGTAGAAAAAATTATTATTATTAGAAATTAATATCTGGTATTTTCTTCACATGTGTGCTCATACAGCAGCCAGCACCAAATTAATAGATGCTGTACAATCAGACTGCGTGTTATGGATGGAAGACTAAATCGGAGTAAATCTGATGGAATTTCTCGTGATTAAATCCTATTTGAAAGGATTTAATAATATTTTTGAAAGGTAGGTTTTCAATCTTCAGAAGAGTTGTGTCAGTTGTGTGCATGTTCAAGAACACCATATAATTTAATCTCGGCAGCGTTGACAATAATGCATCAGCAGCTTTTGACAAATTATTGATTCTTGACTTGGTATGCATTTAATTCACAGTAACTGTATGACAGAAGGTATAATTCAATTCTCACTGCACAGAGAGCCCTTTTAGTCAGGCATATATGGCTACAGAATAGCAATGCACCAGGCTACATTATTATACCCATCAAGCACACTAATGATCTGCCTCAGGGGCACAGGTACATCCAAGTAATTTATGACAGGGAGAAATCTACAGGTTAATGCCCTCCATCAAAAGTCCACAGGGAAATGTACAATATAGTGTACTTTGCACTTTGCTTTCTTCTTTGAGCAACACTGTATCATGGCATTTTGTGTGATTGCCACTTCTGTTATCTTTTCCTCCTTAAATACCACATGCCACTTGACAGCAAAGCAAATGATGTGTTGATTGGGGCTGAGTGTTCCTGTCAGTTCGTTGTTGGTTTCGGAGTGTGAAATTAAAGGTCCGCTTTGGGAGACAGTTTAGGTGTGGTAGCAATCATAACAACCCCCCCCCCATTAATTCTTCTGGCTGTGTTATGGTTGAATGGACATACACCATGCTCACGGGAATGACGTGAAAAGCCACCCCCTTCAAACGCTGTCACCACCATTGCATTAGCCTCTTTTCCTCCTCCCCACCCTCCCATCCCTACTAGCTGGTGAGGTGACAGGTCATAAATCCCTACAGACATGGGTGTGGGGGTTTTAGAGAGTGGGGTGGGGGCATTGGTGGGGAGGGGGGTCAGGGATGATGGGGATGGAGGGGTGGTAGCTGCAATACAAACCTGAAGGAAATTTCTCCTCATGCATAGAAAGCTGTTTCCCCCTCACCGACAATGTCTCCCTCGGGGATGCTACTGCCAACTCACTGCATGTAAAGTAGTCTCTCCCTCTCTCTTTCTCCCTCTGTGTCAATCTCTCCCTCTCTCTGTGCAAATGGGGTACGGGTCTTGGGGAACTTTGTGGCGCAGGATAAAAGGTGGGGAGCAGCATCTCATGGAATTTGCCACCCTCCCTATCATCCAGATGATCCTGAATGCCAATTACCCTCCCCGGCTCTGCAGGGAGCAGCCTGTCACTCAGGATGCGGATCGTGTGTGTCGGGCACTCAGGAGCCAGGCTAAGAGTTTGCCATCGGAGGAGTCAAAAGCTACGATACACAGTGCTCACTGCTGGACAGCAGCGGGAGCCTCGGCGTTCTCAAAGGCTTCAGCACACATTAAAAACGCACACACCTACACACATTTGCGCCGCCTAACATCTGCTGGCTACATCAGCGGGTCAAAGCAGCATTTGACTCTAGAGGCCTGCTCCAGTGGTAATAGCTGAAATGGTTTCTTTAGAACAGCACATTAAAATCAATAAAAATAGAAAAAAATCCCAGAAAGAAGAGATTTTTGTATGTTTGTTTGTAGCTAAATAATGGTTCAAGACAGGCAAGTGAAAAAGTTATGAAGCTATCTTGGAAAGAAAAGAAATGCTTTATATTTATTAAAAGCTTTGATTTGCTCACAGTCATAAAGTCTGTGTGTTACCCTCCGGGACTTATCAAGTACAGAAAGCTCTCCTTTGTGTTTACTTTAGTTATTTTTTTTCTAGTATTCATCAATATACTGTGCTAATATACATCCTTTTATTCAAAGCATAATCTGAAAAAGGAGTCCGTATAACCCAGTTACTGTAAAGAGCTGGTAAACATTCAGTATAATATCACGAAGGTATTATTACACCTGACAGGAATGAACTCTTTAGATAACCCTGAAATGTGACTGGAAATTTTAGTTCAAGAGAGCGTTTGAATCATGTGATGTGTTTTTAGAGCGTAAAAACTAAAGACACATTTGAAAACACATCAGATCCCCATCGGGGAAAAAAAATGATGCGGCATATCTACAGTGATAGTAATGCGTTAGGGAAGGATACAATGAAAATTATCGCCCTGCAGAGGGCTGAATTCAAAAATGAAGCTGCAGGCTGGAACATTTTGCCCAAATTTCACTGCAGCAACTCCAAATGCTACTTAGTAGTTTGTGTGGCCCCCACTTGGTTGTATGCGTGCCCGGCGACGTCAGGGCTCCTTATGAGACAACGGATGGTGTCCTGGGGATCTCCTTCCAGATCTGGAGCTGGGCATCACTGAGCTCCTGGACAGGAGCAGACTGAGGTTTAACCTGGTGGTGAAAGATGGACCAAAAGATGATGTCCTAGAGGTGTTCGGTTGGATTTAGGTCAGGTGAGCGTGGCGGCTAGTCAGTGGTATGAGTTCCATCATCCTCCAGGAACTGCCTGCATTGCCATGAACCAGGAGGAACCCATGACCCACTGCACCAGCATGTAGGGTCTGACAGTGGGTCCAAGGATTTCATCCTGATGCCTGTAGAGGTCTGTGTGTCCCTCCATGGATATGCCTCGCCAAACAATCGCTCACCCACCACCAAACTGATCATGCTGAATGATGCTACAGGCAGCACAATGTTCTCCACAGCTTGTCGAGATCCTTTCACATTCGTGAACCTGCTGTGATCTGCGAAAAGCACAGGGTGCCAGTGGTGGACCTGCCAAACCGGGCTCCACAGTGCCGGGCACTGTGCGCAGGGCCCACGAGAGGATGTCGGGCCCTCGGGCCACCGTCATGAAATCTGTTTCTGATTGTTTGAAACCAATTAACAACCCCCTCTGCTACTTAACTGACCAGATCCATATCCCAGAGGTTTAACCGACTTGATGCTGAGCTCTGATTTAAAAGTGTTCCATTATTATTTTTTAATGAACTAGCATGTTAATTTATAGTTTTTATTAATTTAAAGTACTAGCTATATGTTTTTTTTTTTAAAAAAATAGCTACTTTCAGATAACTGTTTTGTAATTAAGGGCCTCATTTCTATTGTTTCATTCTCTTCCAGATTCAGTTCGGATCGTTCCAGCTGCTGGACAGTTACTGTCACTGCTAAAGATCCGCAAAGTTAGAAACTAGCCTATGAATATGCACACAAGTGTTGCATCTTTAAGGTTTCCAGAGACATGATTTTAGATGCGTCTATTAAATGTTTAAATAAGTAAACATATTTTCTAATCTCATGATTTAATAATACTTACATTAGTATTTTTTTCCTTCTGCCTCAGAGATGATACGAGCAATCAACCAACCGTGGTTTATTTCCATCCCATATAAAACGCAAAAAGAGGAGATGCTCTAGAGGAGGAACTATGTATGCCCTCTATGTTATTTATTTTTTCCCAGTTATTAATGTCCGAATAATCTGAGAAGGTCGGGTCAGCAGATATTTAACTACCTCAGTGAAGGTCACCGCTTGAAATATCAGCCTTAGTTTAATTATTGCATCTAACCAATTTATCCTCGTGCAGTAAATTTAGTTATTTTTTTCATAAAAAAATACAGCCTTCAGTGCTGTATTTTGATCTAGTAGTATTAACTATTAAAACGGCCAAATCTGGGGTCCACAAAATCAGATGAAATCAGTTTATGGAGAGAGTCTGCATCTAGACTGCCCATCAGAGTGGGCATATACAAAAACACCCTAAGCTGCTTGTATGGCAATTAACAGTATGTATAAAATGAAAGAATAAAAAGTCACGAGAAATCTTCGGAGGCTTCTTGAGTTCAAAATGTGATTTCTTTTGAAGTGAAGAAGCCTCTGCAGTGACATTTCTTTACCTGCGCCTATGTTCATATAGCCTGTATTATCCCTCCCTCGTCACTTTTTTTTTTTCTCAACCACGTTTTGATGATTCAAACACGTTATCGGTCATTCCTGCGCACAGATGGTGCCCAGATCCCTGTATGTATTGTCATTTTGTCTTTATTGCTAGCCGGCTTATCCGGCACTGATGGAATTGTTAAAAAGCAGATATGAGCAGAATCTAGGAGGACCAGCTTTTGTCAGAGCATGCGTTCCCATCAGATGAGAGCATGATGATAAGAATCTGAGCAGCGCCTGCAGGTCGTGTCACTCTATGCATAACAATCTACAGCTGTGTGGCTGAAAGGAAAAAACACTAAGAGACAGGAGAGAATGGTAGCTGAAAAGGCTCTTTTGGTGATAAATATGTATAAGGTGTTTTGACTTGCCTTTTCGGCAGACCTGAATGATCAATATTGCACAGCACTGTTTCAAACAAAGAGACGAAACAAGGTCTTGTTTGTACTATCTGGAGCTATTTACAGGTTTATAAGATGTGTGTGTGTGTTTGCAAGCATGATGTTTTAATTTTTTAAAAAATACATACTGAAATCTCAGAGCATGAAATGTAGATGATGTTTAATTTGCTAAGACTGCCAAGTTAAATGAGACACATTCATACAAATGCATATTTCTTCTTTTTCACAAAAAAGAAAAGAAAAAAAATCCATCAAATCTGCTTAAAGCACATTATTTAATGGTCTAATTGTGGCCTAACACACTCCTGGCTAAGCATACCTCACCACAGGTTTGATGGGACTTATGTGTGTACACACACATTAGCAAGTAGCTACTTCCTATTCATCTGAACACAGTTAAATGCTGAAACTAAGACCCGGCCAAACAATACTTCTAGATAAAAGTAAGGCACACTATTTAAGAGAAACAGGACTAGTGCCTAAAATTGCTCTTAGGAAGTGACTCGGACCAAACTAAATCAATGTAGGTTGTTCAACAACAACAACAGCCAACATCGGGAAATTAACAGAATAAGATTTAATTTGAGACAGTCCTGTCTGTGCAGAATTAAGACTGTGGGAAGCAGCATTTATATTATTATGTATATTTTTTAGTAAAATACGTATAATTCACAGTATTCTGTATCAGTAAAGTAGGCCAACTTTCTTAATAAAAGACCGTGTATGCACTGTGGCTCAGCAAAGTGTCGGCTTAATAATCAGGAGCTAATTTGGAGGTCTGACCATGCAGGGAGTCGGGCTACCATGAAGGAGGCAGAAGGGAAAAGGAGGAGGAGGCTGTGTATTAAAAAGTCTGCAGCAAGGTGATGTTTTTGGAGTGTAGAAGTGCTGTTGTACTAGTTTGCGTCATAATCTTATGTAGATGTACGGTAGATGTACTGTCCCTTTCTGCATGGGCGCATTTCCCAAAACCACACATTTAAACCCAAAACAGTGTTTACAGTTTTCATCCTAACTCCTTCCTTTCTGTGACACTAATACCCTTTTACGTTGTCATGTGTTCCATTATTAAACAAATAATACTGAAGTGTTGTGGAAAATCTAGTGCATTAAATTAAAATAAAGTCTACTGCTCAGTTGTCTTTAGAGCATTTTATTCTTGTAAGAAAGAATCCAGTGGGTACAGAGAGTGAGGGAATTCACAGGAACAAAGAAGACAGACCTCATTTATACAAGACCCCGCAGCATCATATTACACTGTTGCTAGGGAGAAGTCCAGTTATCCCACACAGGTCAAACACAGTTAAACAAGATATATGTAGCAGATTGGACAAACGAGTCTTATCTGTTCGGAGACGGAGGACAGAAACAGGACCCTGTCTCGGTTGGGGAAATCCAGCATGCCTGTATCGCTCCTACGTGCAGGGGTCAGGGGGTTAAACATAATATAGAGCATGAGAGAGGGAGAAAGCTGACTCTTTGGATATACCAAAATAATCCTCAACAGAAGACGTGCTTCTCAACAGCAGTTATTGGGGTACTTACTAACAGGCCTTATAGAATAAAGTCACAGCTTAGTGCTGCCCTACAAACACACACTTTCTGACACTTTGTATGAAAGTCTCACGTGTCACGTTTACATCAAATAACATGAGGACACGTTTAATAAAACATGTTAAGGCTGCAACACAACTGCTTCTGATCAAATGCAAAGCTGCATCTATGAAAGTGAACAGCATCTCAACTACTTTTGGCTGCCACAGCGGGAAGCTCCACATGTTTGATTTGGCTTTTTTTCTTTTTCTTTTTTACATCGAATGCCCCTCCTGATGCAGGCCCAAAGCTATAAATTCTGAAGGCCTTTCCACATAGGAAGTGCTATGTGCTGCGCTCTGAAACCCATTCTTCTTCAAGGCGTGCGCCATGCAGAAACAGGAGAAGCACATCGCAAGGCGTCAGGGTGCATGTGGCACAGTGATCAAAGTGCAACGGTGTTGAACTTGACTGCAGCGCGATGTGACATACAGTTCACACAACCAAGAGGAAAAACAGAATCACAGGGAGAGGGTGCATATACTGTAGATAATAACACGTGGAGACTTTGAGCGGCCACAAAAAACTTTTTGCTCAACTAAGCGGTGAGCACAGCACAGCTGTTTCCTGTTTCTCTATCTATCTCTTCAACTCACCAACAGATGTGACAGTTTGTCTATGTATGCATCCTTGAGTTATGGCCAAAATTATGTTTTGTGAGGTTGCAGAGACCTTAATCTTTGAGCACAACATGGGTTCATCCTTGAGTGCAGTGAACGTTTAGTCCAAAGTGGAAGAAATTCCCTCACATGCCTGAGATGTTGCATTCCCCAAAACAAGCCAAGGCTTGCTGCAACAGCTGTGAGAATTACTTTGGTTAAAAAAAAGAGGCAAAATAAGGATTTTGCCTTCTAGACCGACAATAATAATTATTATTATTATTAATAAAAATGAAGGAAATATTAATGTGAATATGCTGAAAGCACACCTGTTCCTCTGAGCAATTTGAAAGAGCAGTAATGTCATTCTAACCTTTCGCTCAGGTCGCCTCGCCATCCTTCTGCACGTTCAGGTAGAGCTCCGTATGGGAGGAAGATTTGAACTGGCATGCTGAACAGCTGCGAACAAAACGGGCTTTACTAGTGTGACAGGATGTATGCGTTTGATCAACAGAGACAGTTGCCTGTAAAGGTCAGGCAGGGCTTTTGCTAAGCGCTGAAGTGAAACTTGTGATGAACCTTGACTTCGCTTCTTGATCAGCACCCAACACTCGCCTGGTGCATTGTGCCGGGGGAGCAGTTTGGAGCATCGCGGGATATTTGTTAGCCCTTCTGTGCCACTTGGTTGGAGCATGACTGCAGGGCAAACACGGGGAATGCCCCGAAATAAAGACAAGATTGATTAGTTTTACTTTGACACACCTCCAGCAATGCTCCACACCACCCACACCACCCTCTGAACAGAAAGCAGCCAGTCTGAGTGGGCACAGGTACGTCAGGTCAGTCTGTTAACCTGGACTGTGGAAGTTTCTGCTGGTTTTCAGTGACTTCAACCCTCAAATTCATATAAGCCAGAACAAACTATATAATAATATTAAACTAATTAAAGATTACTAATATATAAAATATGGTTATTTTCATAGTAAAATACTATTTTTAGTTTTCAGAAAATGTATTTCTTTGACCTGCATTAATATTAATATATTCATTTTTCTGTATTTCTCTGTAGGCTGGGATGTTTCATGTTTATCCTGTTTTATCTTGCACACAGCTCACTGTAACTTCTCACAGTGATTCCTACCAAATCCATGGCATGAACTTGCAGTTACATAGACATTAAATGATGATGTTCTAGTTTGAAATTGTCATGCAACACTGAGTGACTGGCAGCATTTGGACCCAATACGCGGGACACAGGAGACGGAACGTGAACTCAAAGACGGCTTTAATGCTGAAGTTTTTCGAAAACCCCCCAAAATCCAAAATAAAGGCAGTGCAGGAGCCAGGAATGTAGCGAGGAGGCATAGGGAGAAAGGGGAAAACAGGAACTACAACATGGAGCGGAAGAGCGCACAACACTGAGGCGGGATGAGACAAACAATAAGGTAATGAGGTTAGGGAAAAACAGGCGGGAACCATGGCGGGAACAAATCAGGGATAGCAAGACAAGGGAAGTCGAACTCAAGGCACACACTGTTGTGTATTACCATAACACAACGCCATGGCTTTGCTCAGCAAGGCAGTGTTGATCCATGCGGTGTATCATTGCTGAAATATCTCTGAAAAACACGACACATGCATGGGAGCATATGCTGATGTAAAATAGCATTGATGGTGGTTTTTCAGATGTGGAAGCTGCTAATATCACACGCACTGATCTGCTAATATCCCGGCAGGATGGTTTCGGTTTTTGATCTCTTTTTGATGGCATTTTTTTCAGCCCTTCTCAGTTTTCTTTATGTTAGCGGTAATGTTGAAATTTTAAATTTTCAGTGGTACAGAAGTAGCTGGTACAGGTACACAAGCCCAGAGCACCCTCTTGCGGTTGTCAGTGTGGAAATAGCGAACCTGAAGTTAGATAATAATTTGTTAATAATTTCACATATAAGTCGCTCCAGAGTACAAGTCGCACCCCTGGCCAAACAATGAAAAAAGTGCGACTTATAGTCCGGAAAATACGGTATATAGCGCCAAATCCCAAGAAACAGATGCCTCCAGGTGCTTTATATTTTAAGGTAAAGACCCTACAATAATTACAGGGAAAACACAACAGTCAAAACAACCCCCAATGAGCAAGCACTTGGCGACAGTGGGAAGGAAAAACTCCCTTTTAACAGGAAGAAACCTCCAGTAGAACCAGGCTCGGGGAGGGGCAGTCATCGGCCACGACCGGTTGGGGTTGAGGGGAGAGAGACAGGACAAAAGACATGCAAAAATCTGCATAAAATGCTGTCTTCATCATGCTACTGGCATGTTGCTAATTAGCCTAATCAGTTTTAAATTGTTCCTCCAGCTGCTTCTTTTCAGTACCACTTACTTTATCAGCCTTTTGTTCCTTTTTGTTTGGTTTTCTTTTACTCGTGGGATTTTTGTGGTCGCTACCTAGAACATAAATCTCACAGAATATGTCACTGAAATAAAATGGCAGACAGTAAATATAGTGTACTCATTAGCACAGCCCAACTCTCCAATACCTCCAGATAACTCCAGGGTGCAGTTATAACTTTGTGTCATTTTCTGCTGTGTCCAGGTCCTTATACAAGTGTCTACTAAATGATTTCTATTCAGCGTGACAGCCACATGTGAATGTACATCTTTATTGTAAACTTTGAAGACTGCAAGGAGACTGTGCACCATCAAGCACATGCAGTACACATCAGAGACTGTAGCCTGTAGCTCACATTAGTGGGGTAGTAACAACTAACCTGTCTGTGAAAACACAAGAATGAACCAGCAATAAGCATTTTTGTCAAGCTGTTTATCCTTTTCCTTCCTTGTTAGTGCTGTGAGGCTGCTTGCTGCAGGCGAAGCAGGTGTCCACTGGCTGGTCCTATGTGCTTTTCAACATGGCAGCACCACACATAGGTTAATATGGTAGTCCCCTGCCTTATCTAATGTGACGAGGGGCCTTTCTTGGCCGTGCCACAAAGCTGCTTTGAAGCATCTGTCAATGCCCTCCCCTGGATAAATGTCATGTGTGGAATATCTCAGGAGGCAGCTGTGCCATTGCAATGGCAACGGCAGGAAGCCAGAACACAGCCCAAAGCCTTACACTCCTACGTTTGGTACAAGGGATGCAGGTTTCTTGAGTTCCTTTCTTTTTATAACAGTCTGCAAGGTCACACAGTAACAAAATAAAACTTCATTTGATTTTTATTTCTGTCAGAAACAGAAATGGGGTGTGTTTTATTCAGCTACTGCCATTTGTACATATTCTTAAAAGATCATGGCAATGGAAGCGTCTGTTTTGCACACATTTTGCAGAGCCCATCTTTTCACAGAGGCATTTACATATTTTCCTTTTGTTTGGGAAAAAAAGTCCCCAAATAGTACCAATGGCAGGAAAGCCTCCTTTGGAAATCTTTTGTTGCCTGCCATTAGACTGAGGTGAGTAAATGATGGTAGCCTTGAGATTCTGATCAGATTGTCTTGGGTTTTCACCCAAAGCGAGGCTTCTTTTGCAGTTTAGGAACATTTAGTTTACTTAGAAAACTTAAAAACCTGCCCTGTTCACATACTTAAATAAAGTAGAGCATTAATATCCTGAGCCTGCAATGGCACGCTCATACCCAACAAAAGGGAAGCAGTATTCTTTGTGTTAATGGCATTTCTATAGTTTGTGAAACCCTGCAGTGTCCATGGCTGAAATAAAATCACCATGAATGGAGCATTGAGTCTTCTTGTTGTGTGATGGAAACCACGTCCAAGGTACAGTACCTTTGATTTACTTGAAAACTAAATACATTTCAAAAAACATGCCATTCTGGATTTTCAAGGTTTATATTTAAGTATTTATCCAGTACTACTATTTTCTACCCATGGCCAGTTTTAGGCTCTGCGGAGAAAAATGAATGTGCAGAATTTGACACAAACAGCTGTTTATCTGACCTGAAATCAAGGTAAAAGTGCGACGGAGTGTAACCGATTTTCAAATTGTCACTTTCTGATTGTCGGGAGCCACGGGCTTCACATTGTAACACAAAGATTACTCCTCCACTGCCATTTTTCAACATGCAAGGCAATCCAGTAGGAGTGTTTCAGTGTCTGAAAAAGATGACATGGGAATATATTGCTGGATGACGTAACACATCCCACTTGTGTGCACACTATGCCTCTTGGAATCTACAGCACATACTGTGAAAATGTTTATTCAGTTAAGTAGTGCAAGGTGCAAATAACGTGCAAATGTCATTTTCATTTCATGTGAAAAAAAAAATCCAGTCAAAATGAAATAAATGATTCTGTGTGTCAGTCCTAAATTTGCACAAAGATCTTATTGCAATTTTTCTCCTACACAACACTGAGATTACTTAAGCAGTTTAATGTACAAATATAAAAATGACTGCATGGGAACTTGTGACACTGGCAGATTACTGGCTATTGCATTATGGCGAGGGTAAATACAACTGCAGTCTGTGACATTAAATTTTGTTTCATGGAGGCATTTTCCATCAAGAAGAATTAACTGGTACTTGTATTTCTGGAGAGGCGCACATCAGGCTGCAGCCTTTGTCTGATCAGCTGAAAAGCACCCAGTCAGTGGATTTTTAATTAAATGCCTAAATGGACAGGTGGCCCTGGGACCCTTTAATGGTATTTTGCCATAAACTACAAAAAAACCATGTATCAGAAGCAAATCTTCATTTAGAGACACCTTATTCTGTATTGAGGTGCTAGATAGGTATACATAACTATATGAACAAATAAGACCAACACACACAAAGCTGTGCTTTTCTTCAAGTACCTCTGCTACATCAAGTTTTAATGAGCAACTCATCCCTCCTGATGTATGAGGACACCATCTTCCACTGATGAGGAAAGCGCTGTGGTCGGGACCCATGTGAAAAAACGTCTTAAAGCGAACAATTTTGAGCATTTCAAATTAAAGGCTTTACAGTAACATTAAGACGATAACGTGCATCGCGTCAGAATAAGGTGCAGAAGACCGACATGATAACTGAGAAGGCGGTTTCAGTGGAGCAAACAGAGATCAGTCAAATTCAGCTCAGTGCAAATGTAGATTGGTGTTGTTCTACTTATCCAGTGAGGATGGAAAAGCCAATTCTTTCCACTCCAGTAAAGACTCGGATAATTGGAGTTTTGTATTAAGATTGACACCAGATGAAAGTTGGTTATTAACACAGGGTGAAGCGTGGCAGATTGTTTATTAGAATCCTGTCACTATTTACAACCCAAAACGGCAGTGCCTTGACATTGAGAGTTCAATTGAAAGTGAGGTATCAAATTGATATTCCAGCAAAGGCAAGTTTCAGCCACAGACTTTGTTTCCCTGCTGCTTTTCAACCGATTCAGTCTATAAAGAAATTCTGTGTGATGTCCATTTTCAACATCAATCTTCCATTATTTACCACAACAGATGCTGCAGTGTTAAAGATCTGAGGGGAAAAGATTCTGTATTATATATATTTCCATTCTAGTCTTCCCTATTTTACATTCAGCCCCGGAGCTGGAACAGAGATTAATCAACAGCCAGCGCAAACAAATTTGACATTAAAGTAAAATGAGGCTGAAACCTGCAGTAATATCTAAACAGGGACTGACAGTGCATATTTATGTTTCGGAAAATTAAAGTTAAGTCTATTAATTAATGCTTTTGCTTGGCCCTATTGCAGCACTATTGCAATTGAAGTTACCGAATACGTGTTGAATATATAATGAAATAGATTTCATTTTTGACCTTTTTCTCTAGCCTGTCCATATAAAATGCATCTTTAAATCAAGTGAAATAAACAGATAATAAACGATTAAATATATATTATATATAATAATATTTATAATATATTTTTAAAGCCTATTTTTGTATTTTTGGAGTTTTTTGCAACTTGTTGAACGACATGGCGTGGGAAGGAGGGACAGAAGAAATCATGTGCATGCTGTTGGGACATGCTGTATATCATGGATACACGCATGCAGACATGTGCTATATATGCTGTACAGTGTGAAAGAATATTCATGTGTGCAGTGTCTTTTTTCCTCTTATTTTATATCTGAGCACTGGCTTTCCCAACTCAGGATTCTTGGCAGAGCTGTGAGCTGTCCTTGGTGCTTGTGGTGTGTGTGTGTGTGTGTGTGAGGCAGGCATGGTGGTAGAGTTTTGTGTTGTAGAGTTTTGCTGCTTTACCCTCCCAGTAACTCAGTGTGCAGCAATCTGCCACAGGTAAGCCAAGTCTGACTTTCACTTTCACTGGTACTGATTACTTTTCTTATTCCTATTCTCTCTCCCTCTCTCTCTCACTGTTTTTCTTTCACACACACACACACACACACACACACACACACACACACACACACACACACACACACACAACCTTATCTGTGGTGCACCAGCTTGCTAAAAGCACCACAAACATGCCTAATGAATCTACATGGATTTCATGAAGCAAAAATCTGCCTCTACAGTATGAAATCACTTGATATGTTTGCTATTTGTGCAGTTAAATTTTGCAGCATCCCAACTTTAGCCCAGTAGCTTCAGTTTCTAGTAAGTGATGATGACATGAAGCTTCAGGCTTTGGCACAGGGAACATACAGCCAAAATTGGCTTATCTATCACGCTAAACAATAATGATGTACAAAAAAATGCACCCCTCCGCACGCCCGCTATCCCCCTCCGATTCTTTCTCCCTTCTTCACAGTGTACAGCCTGATTCCCACTGACGACTTGTGAATAGAAATGGGAGCAGTGCTAAATTATGCACTACGGGGATATCTATTTTCCTGTTTCCTCACAAGATAACGGCTTGTTGTTCCATCCTTTGTTATGGACGGCGTGTGCCCATGGGATGATTAGTAGAACAAAGGATGGGAGAAAGCAAACCTGCTTGTAGTTCAAAACAAGTTCTCCATGCCTTTGAAGATGTGCACTTACTTCAGGCAAATGTGGGTTTGTAAGAGGAGATGCGTATGTTGTCAGTGCACACGCACACCTAATGGCATTCATGCCCTTACAGCAGAGCGGTAACGTCTGACCAACTCAGCTTCCAGCAAATATTAAAATTACAAAAGATCTCAGAGAACCAGATGTTTAAACTGACCTATGTTCTGGGGGTTTTTAGCATCGTTAGAAAAATCGTAGTACACGTCACCAGTTAGATGTTTAGTATTGATTCATTTGAAATTTATCAACTTTGTTCAGTTACAAAATGAAGTAAATATTTGAGAGGGCCTGCAGGAGAACATAGTCCGTCTGGGTACACTCATAATTTTAGTTCACCTAAACTATATGCATCTGAAATACAAGATTAAATGGGTTAAGGAAGTGTTTAAAAGGTAGTGCTCACCCTGAGGGTGAAGGTTATGAGAGCATTGTTTAGCAAAGATATTTGATCCATTATACATTGTTTGTGTCTACAGCTGGTATGACGAGAATAATAAATATTGTATTAACCATGGGACCTACATCTCCGTCTCCCAGACAGGCTCATAACATTCTCGGCAGGGAAGGGCGGGACCTCCTGTGGATTTTTCCAATGCTCCTCTGTTCTTTTCCCTCCCGCTACTGAGATCAGTAGCAGAAAAGTCTCTGTACAACACGCAACATGTGCACCCCGTTCCAGCGATCACTGAATTTTTCATACAGCCAAATGAGCAACCGGAACATCAGCATCAGCAACTTGTTAAAGAAGGTGATCACTTTGTCACAAATCAAGCTGTTGCTCACACTCTCTCTCAGTCCCAGTGCGGTGTTGGCTGTGCTGTAGTATGTGTTGTACATTATTTGTTGATTGAACCACATTTTTACGAGTCCAGTGACAAAAAGAAAAGAACTAAAGGATTTTGGTTTGTTGTCCTTCCAAAGCTTTTCACTGTTTCCTTCAAACTTCTCCAGTAAACTGAATAAGTGCAGAACTTTGGTCTCATGATAACAAATGTTTTGAAAAGTACTGCACATGGACTGAATACCAGACCAAACATCAGAGCAACACAACTCTCCTCAGGTAGGTGCTCAAAGAGGTTTCCACATCCAACCATGACTCTGTAAAATAGGCTCCACCGCCACCCTGAAAAGGATGAGGAGATGAAAATTAATGCATGAATATTACATTTCTATATAACTGATGTCTCCCTATTTCTTTTACAATACATTACAACATATGGTCTGTAAAC
The DNA here is from genome assembly GCA_024447675.2 of Pterophyllum scalare. Classification (NCBI taxonomy): domain Eukaryota; kingdom Metazoa; phylum Chordata; class Actinopteri; order Cichliformes; family Cichlidae; genus Pterophyllum; species Pterophyllum scalare. The sequence goes on from JAMQGT020002582.1 coordinate 38,782, forward strand.
ACTTCGGCCGTTCCTGGCGACTAATTTCTTAGTCGACTAAACAAGGAAAAAAAAAAAATTAGACTAACTGACAAGTCTAAAATTAAAAAAACACTCAGATATCAAATCAAAGCTTAAGCCTGTTTAATGAACAATGTCAAAAACCGTCTAAACAAAAGCATTTGAAACCATTAATCACATTCTTCTATAATGAATCGCTAAACTGCGCGGCACTGCGCCTTATGGACACGGCACGTTACACTCCAAACAGACCAAGAAGAAAAAAAAAACCTTAAACCAATGTTAAATATATGAAAACGCGTCACAGCAAAACATGTTTATGCATCACTGAAATATGAGAAAATAACATCTGGAAAAACGAATAAATTGCGACTTAAAAGTGTGGGGCGTTATCAACGATGCTCGTTGTTCTACATTTCTGACGGCCCAGCCCTCCCTCTCCACCAGCCTCCCCCTCCTCCAGCTTAACCCCGGATTCAGACTCTTTTTTTTTTTTAATTAATCTTTATTCAACCAGAATATACAAAGCAAACAGGTTTTGCGTTAAAGAGCAGCACATCAACAACAAGAACAGTATGTAATTTCTATTGAGTTCATTATGAGAATGGCAAAATAAGTTGAAGCAAGAAGACATACTTATTCAAGGAGAGGCAATACAGCAGTCGGTCCAAGGAATCGGGAAAATATTCCTGGTAATTAGAAATAAATAAATTGCTTTTTTTATTATTAATCAATTTCAGGGATTCAATCATGTACTTAAGTTCTGCGAGGAAATGAGTGATGTTGGGCATCAAATTTGCAAACTTTTGTTGGTAAATAAAAAAAATTTGCATATATAATAATGAAATTAAGCATATGTTCAAAATTACAATTTTCAGAGTTAGTGTAATAGCAAATAATATCCTTGAGTCTGAGCGTACACAGAAAAGGTGAGATCCAAGGTCACTCCAAATTTTCTTGGCTATGTTGCAGCTAAAAAATAAATGTGACGTTTCTGAATGGTTTTTTTTTTTTTACAAAAAGTACAGGAGTCATAAACATAAGCAAATTTAGCAACAACACAGTTCACAGGATATATGTTGTGTAATATTTTAAAGTGTACTTCTTTGGCTTTGCTGGGAATACAGTATTTATGAGGTCGGAGCCAGGCCTTTCTCCAGTTTATGTCCTCAGTTTGAGCTCTCTGATAGAACTTAGCCCGAGGTACGACCCTATCCTTTCTATGAAAGCACTGGCGTATGTGTTTGTTACCCCTCATTCAGACTTAAGCGCTGGGGCTTCGCAGAGCTACGTAACCTTGGGAACCTACATTAAGTGGCCGATGTTGTTGCCGTGTTTACACCTGTGCAGGTGCGTTGCGTGTGTTAATTACCTTCCCGTCGTGTCCCGGAAGCATAAAACGCTGGGACTTTTTTCGCTCCTGGATCCTACTTTTTGCTGAGGTCAGTTTTTTTTTTCTTCTAGTTTTTAACTTAAAATATTAGACCAAATAAAAATATCAGTTGAAGATTAACAGAGTTATGGCATTTTTCTATAATGTCAGGGCTGCAGCTCCATCTGGTGGCAGATGGCTGCAACATTTAGGACAAACATTTACGGCACCGGGCATCAATTAAAATCTTAACCATTAGGCTAACCGACCAGTACGGCTGGTACCGACAATAGCGACAATTAGTCGAATAGTCAACTAGTCACGCACGTGCCTGGTAAAAACAGTACTAGAATTTTAAGGTAATATTCTTTTTTTTGTCCACAAATGGTGCAAAGATGGCCTTAAAAATCTCAAATGTATTCAAGCGTTGCAGTAGCCAATCCATTACCAGGACCATCACCTTGTCACATTTTCAGTTTGATTTAATAAAATGTTAAAATATAACATTTATCATTTTAAAACTATCCGCATACACTTTTACCGATAAAAGTAACACATAAATGGACGGCATAATAAAAGCAAGTTTAATCGCTCAGTTCGGGTCACATCCCGCAGTACAGGCAGGCATACATCAGCATGGCAATAATAGGTTCACAGCATAAATCACAGTTGAGTCTCCTCACTCTGACACTCGGTTACATTAGGAAAGTGTGTTTCTGAGCCACTCTACACAAGTTTTAAAAGTTGACATTTAGCTTGAGTTCAGTAAAACTAATCCTTACACTGGGGGGAACGAATGAGTCAGAATGTGTCAAAAGTAATATAGGCTACAACGCCGCACTCTTATTTCTTTCAAGGTGAATTTTGTGCTTGGAGCACCTGACCAAAACAGGGAGAACAAAGGTTCCACCGCCAGCTGTCAGTCTGTCTGCATATAAACTCTTATTAGCTCGAGGCGCAGAGAGAACGATGCCTGTTGTCTTTAAAACTTACTTTCTGTGGTTTTGTGGGGGAAAAACAACAGGTAAGTTTTTTTTTTTCTGTGCAAGTGATTAATTTTTATTCACGTTCCCGTGATTCACTGTAACAATCTGTGTTAGTTTTACTGTTCTCATAACTCCTCCAATTATTATACATCATTAATGTAAAAGTTGTGTGCATATGCTCCGATGTCTTCTTGCATCTGTTTAGTCGAATTTAGTGCATATGGCAGAGGATAGTCAGCGTGCGCGCCATGCAGTCTGCTGTGTTTATGGTAGGCTGCTATGCCTTGTCAGTGGTGTTGACATGGCTCTGCACCGTTCTCTCACCTATAACTGCCTTGTCATCTAGAAGCAATTTCATATCTCAGGCCCTGAATAACTGGTTGGTGTTATTAGGGTCAGGCTTCACAAAGCTCCCAGTGGAAAACAAGGAGGAAATTCTACTCCAACCGCATGTCACACTGTTCAGAACACATGCTGAGCTAAACGGACAGGTGAATAAATAGCTTAACCCTTCATATTCAAACATTTATACTAAATAAAACATTTTGTTCACTGGATTTGAAAATAATAATAAAATTCAACACACATTGTGATTAAGCATTTTTGACAACAGCAGATGGCAGACAAGGTTTTTCTCCACAGTCTTATTACCCAGTGAGAAACTATTGATGTCTGTCTTAAAATGGCTTACGATGAATTGTGAGGCATTCCATTTTCAAATTATTTACAGTTTGTCAAAAGATAATATAATATAGTCTTTTTTTATTGAGCGGGCTGATTTCAGACTTGGTCCATATTCAGTTGTTGCGTGTTGATTAGGGCAGCAAGGTGATGCAGGGGTTGGCAGCGCTGCCTCACAGCAGAGCGGTCCTGGGTTTGAATCCACAGTCTGCGTGTTCGGTTATCTTCAGGCTGACTGGTGAGTCTAAATTAGCCATGAGTGTGAATGGCTCTCTGTCTTGGGCAGACTGGTGACCTGTGAAGTGTTGAATAGTCATTAGTTATAACAAGAATTATTCAGAGATAAAATTAAAAAATATATATATATATATATATATATATATATATATATATATATATATATATATATAATATACAGATGTGGACAAAATTGCTGGTACCCTTTTGTTAAAGAAAGAAAATGGTCACTGAAACTGACAAAAGTAATAATGAAAAATTCACTGACAATTTACTAATGAAAATGAGACTTTTGAATTGTGATCAAAATAATTATTTTAATATCAAACAAACAATGCTGTCCTGGAAAAAAAATGGTGGTCCCTCTAGAAAAGACTAAAAATAATTTGACCATAGAAATATGTTGTGATCTGTAATTACCATCACAGGTGTCTTCTCTCCACCGATCAGCCAGTGTGCCTATTTTAAAAGGTGAACAGTATTCACTGTGCTGTTTGGTATCATGGCGTGTACTGCACTGAACACGGACCACAGAAAGCTAAGTAGAGAGCTCTCAGGAGATGACAAAGACAATTATTGACAAGCATGAGGTAAAGGCTACAAGATCAGCTCCAAGCAGCTGCATATATTATTCAGAAGTTTAAGGTCCACGGGACTAGCCCACCTCCCCGGACATGGCCTGGAGGAACGGATATACGAATGGTAACCAACGAGCCCAGAAGAACTTCAAAAACAATTAGAGGTGAGCTCCAAGGTCAGGGTACATCAGTGTCAGATCGTACCATCCATCACAGTTTGAGCCAAAGTGGACTCGATGGAAGATGACAGAGGAGGACACCGCTGTTCAATCATAAAGAAGTGACACTGGAATTTGCCAAAATGCACAGTAACGCTTCTGGGAAAATGTCCTTCAAACAGATGAGACAAAACTGATGTGACTTTTGGCAAATCACATCAGCTCAATGTTCACAGATGCAAAAATGAAGCCTACAAAGAAAATAACACTGTACCTACTGTGAAACATGGAGGAGGCCTGGTTATGTTCTGGGGCTGCTTTGCTGCATCTGGCACAGGGTGTCTTGAATCTGTGCAGGTACAATGAAAATCAAGGCTATCGAGGCAATCTGGAGCAAAATGTACTGCCCGGTGTCTGCCGCAGGTCATGGGTCCTCCAACAAACACAGGAATGGCTAAGAACATCAGACTATTCTGAGGTGGCCTTCTGTGAGCCCTGATCTGAATCTTATTGATCATTCATCTGTGGAAGGAGATGAAACATGCAGGCTGGAGAAGGCACCCTTCAAACCTGAGAGAGCTGGAGCTGTTTGCTCACGAGGAGTGGGTCCCAATACCTGCTGACAGGTGCATGAGTCTCATTAAGAGTTACAGAAATAACTTGTTTGCAGTGACTGCCTCAGAAAGTTATCAAACAAAATATTAAGTTAAAGGGCACCATCATTTTTGTCCAGGCCAGTTTCATTAGTTTGTTTTTTGAAAATTATTCTGTTTAGTTTCCTGCCTGCAGGTGCTGTCTGTCTTCATTAGGATAGAGATTTGTGTAATTATATAATTAAGAACCATACGGCATTATTTTTAAAAGTAAAGATTAATATAATACACTTTTTTTTACGCCTCTCACAGAAGCTCATTTTCCTTCACTGTACATGATTTGTCTGTATTTTTGGCGTATTTTTCAGTAGGTCACATAAGCCTGATGATGTGATGATGTGAATGCATACATCCTCATACGACCTTCGAAGTTAAAATGTTAAAAAACAAAGCACATCATGGGATATTATAGAGCTGCACACAAAGCAGGCATCTTTTACATGTCAGCGTTAGGGTGTCCTTAGTTACATGGTGTAAAATGAGAATTTTTGATAGCAAAACAAAAAGAAATTTTATGTCATTTTCTGATACAAAGCTGCAGCTTTTTTCTTTAAAGCACCATTATCATTATCAGTAATATCATTCTCACAGTCTATGAGCTCTTACCACACTGGTGAGAGTTTAGCATTTTATTCTTTTTTATTTATTTTTTTGTCTGTTTCTGCCAACACCTTGGGGAAATATGATTCCTAACTGCCAGATGTTTGCCAGTTAACTGTGTCAGTGTCCTGCTTGGTGCCAACCAGATAGTGCACAGTGGGTTTCTCAAGGATTTCTGGTGAAAACTGCTGCCTGCTGCAGCTGAAAACAGCATGTGACATCTTGTGGGCCAAACAGTGAGCTAAAATTCGCTATGAAGCTCCATAAAGTGTGCGTCATTGAAAGATGCTTATATTATCTTCACCTCTTCCACCAATAGTAAAAAAAAAAATGCTGCAAAAGCACAAAAAAACAATATGGAAATAGAGAATAAAAATGCAACAAAAGTTGAATAAAACACAATGGAAATAGAAAAAATATGCAGCACAAGCTCACCAAAAACAAACTCCTCACACAACACAATAGGAAGTGTTTTTTGGGGGGAAACAATGATGTGATGGAACAGCTGTGACAATCTAACTGTCAGTGGTGAGTCTTTGGCATGGCATAAGAAAAACAAAGTTTTATGAAGGGGGTCGTCCATGTCGGCCGCAGGCACGCTGATGGCTGACGAGGCCGATCTGAGATAGGCAGATGAAGGTCTGGATAGGGTCAGGAGCAGTGGGCGAAATATTTTTTCATCTGCTCCTTTTTTCTTTCTTTTCTTTCTTCCTACGAGTGACTTAAGACTTAACGGCTAAGCTGATTGACATACACCTGCAGATGTTTAAGGAGGACTTCATTAGGTCCTTGTACCGCTTTTTACTGGCTCCTCTGTTACGTGTGCTGGAGGGGAGCCTACTATCTTGGATAAACAGTAGTCTTCCATCCCGGAGACATGTCCAGCCCAGTGAAGTTGTGATTTGAGTAGCATGGCTTCGATGCTGGGGAGCTCCGCCTGTTAGAGGACCTCGATATTGGTCACAAAGTCACTCCAGTGGATCTTGAGGATGGAATGGAGGCAGCGCTGTTGAGAACGCTCAAGCAGTTGCAGGTGTCACCTGTAGGCGACCCATGATTCCGATTCATACAGCAGCACAGACAGCACAGCAGCTCTGTACACTTGCACTTTGGTACGATAAGTCAAGATTTTGCTGCTCCACACTCTCCCAAAGGCCCTGTTGGCTTTCGCTAGCCTGTTGTCAGTCTCTTTGTGGGTGTTGGCGTCATCGGAGATGGTGCACCCTACGTAGGTAGATTGCTGCACAGATTTGAGTACAGAAGGCTGGTTTGGTGTGCGCTGATGAAGAACTATGGTCTTCTTTAGGCTGATTTGCAGGCCAAAGAGTTGGGCAGCCTCAGCGAAGCAGGTCACGATGTGCTGCGTGGCTCTGTGTCGATAACAAGAGCAGCACCGTCGGCAAACAAGTGTTCACGCATGACATGTTCCATCATCTTGGTGCTTGCAGGACCCTTAGCTGCTGTCAGTGCAATAGCATGTATATGCCATCCTCTTCGCTCAAAGGTTCCACACCCTGGTGCAGAATCATGCGGAAGAAAATGGAAAACAGCACTGGCGCGAGAACACAGCCCTGTTTGATGCCTTTCAGGATGGGAATGGGCTCGAAGAGCTCACTGTTGTTCCCCACTTATCCCATCTGTTCCTCATTTAGCTGCATGATTGTCCTAAAGAACTGAGGAATTGCAGCTAACAGGAAACATATATCTGCAGTATTATATGAGCTAATGATTAAAACACATTATCTTGCATGTTTTTCTCCCTCACAGCACCGATGTGTTCCGCTGTGTTTTGTGAACTTTGCAGCATTTTTCTCTTGCAGTGCGTTTGACCTCTCAGGGCCACCGTAAAAGAGCCTTCACTGTAGTTTCTTTTCTTTTTCTAACTTTATTGTATGATTTGTTTTCCAAAGTCTAACCCAGCAGTAGCAATAGGAGCTTGTATCATTTTGTACGGAACTGGCAGGTAGGCTTCCTTATTTTGCCCTTTCTCCAAGAGTGTAAGACATTTGCATTGCCAATATAAACACTGTATAAGCTAGGGTGAAGGCCAACATAATATCTGCAGAAACCTTTTTGATAATGCAAATGAATTGCACGTGAATGTAACAGATTTTTCTCTTTTTGTGGCTGAGCAGTGGACCTTTGGAGAGAATAGGCGATAGAAAATCTCCAGTGCCATGTTCCTGTTTCAATATCCAAGGAAAAATCCAGGAATATGGTATTTACCTGTGCTCCTCCACTATATAAGATAAGTAAAATGTAATTTCCCTGTGCAAATATGTGTGAAATTAAATACACAGAAAAGGACAGCTTTACAGGCCCTGGATTTAACCTGACCACATTTACACTTTATTTTATAGCATGTTCAGTTTAAGAGAGAAATATCACAAATTAGTTTATGACATTTCATGTCTGGGTGGTTCCGCATTTCTGTATGGAGGCAGCTTGGAAAGGAGATATGGGGTAAGTAGTTCTCTATTGGCAGTGATATGCCACTCTATCAACAGGCTGAAGGAGGGCTGTGATCGAAACAATCCACAAATACCCTTGAAGTACATTTTTACATTAAAGATAAGGTGTTGATGATAAACAGGCCTGATGCACTGCACTTAAATCTCATCATAGGTTAGGCATGACATATCGACATATACATGGGAGATTGCAGTCTGCTGCATGTAGCAAATGTCACCACACACACACACACACATATATATAATATATACATATAATATGCCAGCTTCTGGTTTTCAATCAGATTTGAGTGTCAAATTTCCAGCGTCTGGATCAGCTCGTTCTGAGATGCTTCAAACTGCAATCAAACTCTGTTGGACTTTAACCAATCCAACTATTTTCATTAGCTCCATTTTCTGTTTGAGGTGCTAAGGGTGCTTATCCCTTGAACCATCGGAGAAGTGTGCCTTTCAGCTTTCACAGGCAAAGTCAATGTATTGAGTGTAACTGGAACCCAAATTTTAACCCTCAAACAGTGAAGTCATCCTGTGGGTGGTTGAACATGAGAAAATGTAAATCACTGGCTCCAATAAATACAAGCAGTTTAATGGTGCATAAATGGCACATAGTGCAAGGCAAGCCTTCGCGAGTAAATCAAACCATTGCCTGGAGTGGTGGATAAAATCAATATACTCTGAAAAATCTCCCACATTACCAGTCTCTGACTTTTTCTGCTGATGAAATGATGCCCAAAGGTCGAAAGAGTGCTTTTAAGACATGTCCATTTCTATTTCCTGAGGCCTTTCGTGCTAGGACAAAACCTTGAAGGACAAATCATAATAACGAAGAAAAAAAATGCAATGACACCGAAGAAAAGACAGAATCTACTATAGATCACACACAGCTCAGTAAGTATTTCATTGTGTGCTGTGCATTTGTAAATTTCAAAAATTGAAATCATACAGCTGTACTTCCCAGATTAATGCTGTGCAATAAACAGTGATTATAGGCCCAGTTCCCATAGGGAACTCTACGTAGTGCCGTGAATATACAATTCACTTTGATTGATACGTTTAAATAAAAGGAAAAAGTAATCAGACTGAATAATGCTGAATGTCTCCCCAGCGGAGCCGTCAATTAAATCTTTTTGTGTACTTCCTAGGATACCATATTCATATACGCTGCTTATTGATTAATACAGCAGCTTTATAGAACAAGGTCATTAAAAAAAAATTCTGAGCTGCCATTGATGGTAATACCTCAAATCATGGACAAAGAAAATTTGCACTTTAATAAGAAACAATCCAAAGACTCAAAGTCATCCCAATCTGCAGTCCATAAACAAACATTACACTAATTAATGAGGTTAAAGTGAAAACCTTGGAGGAATAATAATGTTGCTCATGTTCTATAAAGATCATGATGGGTCACTGAATAGTGTGAGTGTGTAATATCACCCCAGTAGAGCACTTCGCTCTCAGACTGCTGGCTTACTTGTGGTTCCTAGGATACTTAAGAGTAGAATGGGAGGCAGTGGCGCAAAAAGTGGGTATGCACTATGCATAGGGGCGCCGCCCAACGGGGGGCGCCAAAGCGATGCGGGGAAATTATTTCTCTAGTAGGCATTTTCTGTATTTAACAGCTGTTATGATCAATAACAGAGGCACGGCGCTGATTAGGCGCCCCTGTGCTCCTTCACCTCCCCTCCTCCTGTCGCCCCCATACACACACACACACACACAAAAGGCGCTCCAGCGTGTGCTTTTGCAACTTTTTTCATTTGATATACAAATGACATTTTTTTTGTTTGTGATTGAGCTGATCATCTGCTGTAATATGTGACATTAAATAAAAGCCTGTGTCTCCGTACTTATCCCTGACCCCGGATAAATGGAAGAAAATGTCCATGAATAAGTGAGATCTGCACACATGAACACAGCAAACCTTAGGTGCACTGTGTGTGTGTGTGTGCTTGCGCATTTTTGGGGGGGGGGGCACCTAAAAATGTGTCCGTATACACCTCAGAAAGTCTATAGCTGCGCCCCTGATGGGAGGCAGAGCCTTCAGCTTTCAGGCCCCTCTTCTGTGGAACCAGCTCCCAGTTTGGATTCTAGAGACAGACACCATCTCTATTTTTAAGATTAGGCTTAAAACTTTCCTTTTTGATCAAGCTTATAGTTAGGGCTGGATCAGGTGACCCTGAACCATCTCTTAGTTATGCTGCTATAGGCCTAGGCTGCCGAGGGTTCCCATAATGCACTGAGTGTTTCTTTTCATTCGCCTCTTTTCAATCTGTTTATACTTCCCTCTGTATTTAATCATTATTATTAATCTCTGCCTCTCTTCCACAGCATGTCTTTTGTCCTGTCTCTCTCCCCTCAGCCCCATACAGTCACAGCAGATGACTGCCCCTCCCTGAGCCTGGTTCTGCTGGAGGTTTCTTCCTGTTAAAAGGGAGATTTTCCTTCCCACTGTCACCAAGTTCTTGCTCATAGGGGGTCGTTTTGACTGTTGGGTTTTCTCTGAATTATTGTAGAGTCTTTATCTTAAGTGCCTTGAGGCGACTGCTTGTTGTAATTCGGCGCTATATAAATAAAACTGAACTGAATTGAACTGAATTGAGTAGCTGACTTGAACCATGCTGTGGCTTCCAAAGTCAGCAAATCTTAACTGAACACCGCCTGGAAATTTTGGAGCAGCACAATCACCACCATCATTAAAACACCAACTATCTAACCAGATGAGTTTCTGAGTCGTGGAAAAATCTGACAAAGACTGAAGCGGTAAATCTGCACTCCTCAACTGGAGAAAGAGCTGAAAGCGAGCCCACGTGTCAGGTAGCTAATAATCCATCACTGTAGAGAAAAACTGAGTGTGCACAGCTACACAAAGTAAAGAAGGAGAAATATGAGCCAGTGGTTCATGGCACCCAAAATATAATAATAAATAATATACCCAGAGAGTAAAAAAAAATATTAGGTATCCAAAAAAAATATTAGGTATCCTGAACAGTAGATATTTGTTGATGTTTTTGTTGAGGTTTTGAATGTTTAACCAGGTAAAGCTGCTACACTTTCCCAATAATGCTTTTTCAAAAACTGTACACTGTACTGAAAATATGTACCGAAGATCCAGGAGCCCACAGAAGTCCAGATTTTGCCATATTTAAAGTTTGGTGAAGGAAGACATGCAGAGGGCTAGGGTGACAGAGAAGGATGCCGGGATAGAGCGAGCTGGAGGCAGATGGTCCGCTGTGGCGACTCCCAAAGGAAGCAGCTGAAAGAAGAACATATAAAGTAGTCAATGTGTTAAATTCCCTGTTGGAGCCAATGTGCAAATAATCTGCAGAGTGTGTGTCCACAATCTGCATCTTTTGACTCCATCTTTTACCAGCTCCTCAAGTTTTAGTAGCCTAACCCCCCCCCCCCCTGGAACATTAAATACTCTTGGAAATAAATGCACACATTTATTGTCAGTGGACAATAAATGATAGAGTTCTATCTACATAAACTTTTATCCAGGTAACTTAGCAAATAAGTGCAACCAGAAACAGACATAAACTTGATTCTACTGAGGGCATCAACTAAAACCATGGAGGCACAACATGCAGTTGGTTTACTTTGAGATGTTTGTTTGTTCAAATGTTGAAGATGTTGCTGGGGCTCTATGCACCTGTTTTAAAAACCATGTCACAAACCAACAAAAACATAATGGAGCCTGAATTTGACATATCCAGAAGCTGTGTACATGCTGGGGTGGCTGTAGCTCAGGAGGTGGAGCAGGCTGCATGCCAAAGTATCCTCGGGCAAAATACTGAACCCCAAGTTGCTCTCCGATGCAAACGTTGGAGTATGAATGTGTGTGAATGGGTCAATGTAAACGTGTTGAATAAGCGCTTTGAGTGCTCAGAGTAGAAAAGCGCTACATAAGAACTAGTCCGTTTACCATGAGCTCCTACATATGCTTGTTTTTTTCTGTTTTGCACGTAACATTAGCAGAACATAAATCTCGGAGATGGTGTGACTTCTTTGTGTGTGTTTGACTGAGACAAGAAGAGAGATGGAGGGAGAGAGGGAATGGGAGGGAAAGAGGAGGAGGAAAGAGCAATTTGTACATCTCCGCCCACAGCACTGCCAGCTCTGTGATGTGAGGGTCACCGTGTGACTAACCTACGAGCTCTGGCTGGGCTGCCCTTTCTGTCTCGCTGCACCTGTTTCACCACATTAAACACTTCACATGTTCCTCAGGGTCCCAGCTCCACACTGTTCTTTACACACGGCCTTGATAAAAATGCTTATACTCACAGACAGCCAAACACAAGCGCATTTTCAAAAACACACACACACACACACAGAAGAATGTAGGGCTACTAGGAAATGGAGTGAGAATGAAGGTCGAGAACAATAAAGATGATGTATTGAGTAAAGGTTATCCTGTCTCTAAGATGCTAATTGTTCTGTCAACAGTATTCATTTGCCAGGACTCCCAAAGGGCATGCATCCATTTTGTTTGTTCCAAGCAGATGGGGTCTCTCTCTCTCCCTCTGTGTATACGTGTGTGTGTGTGTGTGTAAACGTGTTTTCGCCGTGTAGTTATGTGCCTTTATGTATGCAGATGTTGTGCATTTGTGGTGTGCGCATAGCATGTGTCTGTGCCTACCAGAAAAGCAAGATTAGAGTAGTGGCCTTCACGTCGTCACATGCAACGATCCAGCTGCACATTGCAAAAAGAGGGAAACTGCATTCAGCTCTGAGGGTGATGTGAGCAATAACTCTCTGATGATGGGCGAGACTCGAGGGATCAGGATTTGGAGACATTTTTAGACTGTGCGATACAGAACAGCTCAGTGTGGCCTCTTTAAATTACTACGGCCTCTAGATGTAATGACTGGGGTAAGAAACATCAAAATTCAATACAATACAATACAATACGTAATAAATCAGTAATGATAGGAAGGAAGAGCCCCTTTTATATAACCCTTACACTTTAGCATGTAGCATATGCAGAGCAGCCGGGCTGCAGAAAGCACACCTGCAGCTAATTTTCAAAAAAAGAACCAAAACAGTAATTTGCAAATATGATTTTAAAAAAATCCTTAAAATAACTCAAAACACTCTTACTGCCATTAGCATCTGTTTGCCCAGCCCTAACCAAATACTGCCTTTCTTATAAGAACTACAGCAGTAACAACAATTAACCTACATTAATGCTCAGATCAGATTTCTATATTTTCTCTAAAAATTACAGCTCGGTTTAAGAAATAGCGTTTTTTTCTTGGCTGGTTGAAGCAAAGATATAGTAAATCCAAAGTGAGAAAGATAAACACAGGAGAAATCATTACGTCCCCAAGCCCTACAGCTGTTAAAATATGAAAAAAAAATGGCTATACGTTCTTTTATTAATTAGTTTCAAGAAGCAGGTTTGCTCAGGAAATTCAATTTTAGGATTTCTGCAGATATTCACATCTCTTCCTTCAGCTACTGGATTATTAGGTGCAGACTGGGGTGGCTGTGCCTCAGGAGGCAGAGCAGGTCATCTACTAATCCTAAGGTTGGTGGTTTGATTCCTGGCTGCTCCAGTCTGAATGCCAAAGTGTCCTTGGGCAAGATACCAAACCTCAAGTTGCTCTCTGATGCGACGGTCGGAGTGTGAATGGGTGAATGCAAACATGTTGTATAAAGTGCTTTGAGTCCTCAGCTAAAGCAGGAAAGCACCATACTGTAAAAGAACTAGTCCATTTAATATAACTTCATCTCAGAAACATGAAATAATAGAACTGTGATTATTTTGTTGTTGTTGTTGATGGTTTTAAATATCATAAAATTACCAACTGACTCCAGCTGAAGTGTGTGTGTGTGTGTGTGTGTGTATGTGTGTGTGTGTGTGTGGCAGTCATCAACATGTGTTTACATAAATCTAAGTGTGTTTAAGTTTGATTAAAGTGAAGATGAAGTGAGACAAATACTAATATATCTCAGGCCTTAGCTGGTTTTACTGATTGCTGTGTTTTTGCTGTGTGCACTGAAATATGAAATATGCTAATGATTATTTATTAACCCAGCTTTAATTAATTACTTCTCTGTGCACAGTTTTATAGATAATGATGATTTGATGATATGATTTTATTCACGATGGTTTACAGGTGCACATTATGCATTAGTAATCATATAGACCGTATATATATAAATATACCTTGCAATGGGAAATAAAACTAATGTAATACCTATCATTCATAGGAATTACATTAAATGTACTGACATATTTTCCATCACATATTCCTCATTGTTTTTCCACATTATTGTTTGACAATAAGACAAAAACAACAAACTAACATGTAGAAATTCCCATGCCCATAGTTTCCAACCTACCTCTCTCTCTCTCTGTGTATATATACATGTATATATATATATATATATATATATATATATATATATATATATATATATATATATATATATATTTTTTTTTTTTTTAATTAATTTATTTTTTTCCAGATAATATTTGAAAGCCATATTAAAAATACTTTTCTGTGATGAGTGCATGCTTACTTCAGTTTAGCCTTGATATTTAGGGTCTACATGAGTTTCAGTAGCCCCTTAGCCTCATAATCACTTTCATTAATCTCTGCAAAAAGACCTGCAGAAAGTTCAGGCCAGCAACTCGGCCTCAGGTGGTCTGCATGGCAGGTGAACTGTGCTAAATGACAAAGCAACGATCAGAATGCCATTAAGAAATGCTCAGAGCAGTAAACCAGCACACGTGGTTGTTTTGTGATTCATTCATGAGCATCGTGTTTGGATTAAAGATGTGTAGAAGACTTTTAAGCCTATAGTCTTCTAAAAGGCTGACTCCTGTGGTGCAGGAAGGAATTGGTTTGGATGGAAGTCAATGAGGAAACAGCCGTCAGTTCTCTTGTGACTTCAATAAACACCTTCCTGACAAGTTCATGGTCTCAGTCTAGTATCATGTCTTTCATGTCTGCGCTTTAGGATGCTCATGCCTTATGATGGGCAAGCCAAGCTACCATTTGAGGATGCGTGTCCCTCAGTTTCTCTGCCATAGTCTGCAGTTTCATGAAGATGGCCAGGGTGAACTACAGCACACAGCAGGCCTTCACTAAGGAGTGGGTTTCCTCATGATACCGTCTACGTTAATTAACCAAAATATATTTATTACAGGTTATGTTTTTGCTTTATGTTTGGACTTACAGTTAGCTTGTGAAATATGGCAATAATATTCTGTGCTGTATAGACAGGTATGAGTTTTCCAAGTGAAAAACGAATAGCTTGAATCGACTCATTATAAAAAAATTCTTTTTGGGACTGTGAATCTAATTCAAAATTCCTGATATTAATCCATGAAGGTGTATCAGTTCATTTTAGTCTGCGTTAACGTGACCGAACTCTTCGTTTTTATCGACTCAATATTGTTACAGTTCTGTGCTCGCTGTCAGCCCAGGAGCAGAACACGAGTCAAACGTTTTTGTCTTCGTCGCTGAAGCATCTCGTTCTCTTATTCTGTTCGGAAATATTTAGCCAGCCGTCATCACTGTGACTTTGTTTGCACTGCCTAAAGATCGCTCGCCAGTCAGGTGCTTGATGTCTTATTTGGATCCTGTTGATTTTCCAATCGGCTCATTTTTGTCGAGTACCACCGCTTATTTTTCCTGTTTCTTCTTAAATTATTTCCAATGTGTATTAATACATGTGTAACAGGTTGTTCTTGACTAAATCAACTCATATTAAAAAATTTCATGTGAGGACAAAGTAGATATGGCAATACAGAACATAACCATAACCTGCGGGCTATGAGAAGCATACTAAAAAAATACTACATACTTTACGAGTGCTGCATGTGGTTTACAGGTACATAAATCTCATGCATACTTAAAGAGAAGCGTAAGGATGAATGACACTAACATGCAAGGCTGAGTCTTCAATTTGGTGGCAGAGATGGCCCTCAGTGGGAACAGTAGGTTGTCCCTTTGCCACAGGCCTGCTTTCAGTTAAAGAGACAACTCTGTCAGAGTGTGGCCAGTAATGAGGAGCACACAGCGACACAGCTCACACTTGCGCCGTACAGTCTTAAGGTTAAATGATATGACAGTCTCTAACTAAGTCTTTTTTGCCTTAAAGGTCAACTGAATATTTTATTGCCAGCCAGGCTTGGCAGTGTATTGAAATGGTAATGTTAATACCACTACAGGACAGCTTCAGTAAGGGAGGTCCTCGGAAAGGTCAGCCAGTCTCCCAACTGTTCCCTCACACGCACACACGCGCACACGCACACACACATGCACGCACGCACACACGCAATCATCCAGAAACACTCAAACACACATATTTACTATAAGTAAATGCAGCAGAAAGGCAGATTCTTACCCTGCCACATGCAGTATGAGAAGACACACAAACTCATTAAACCATGCGCTTATATCCATCCACACTTACATTAGTTTCCCCTTTTCTTTTCCATTACAGTCTGTGTTAAACTTCAATGCGCAGTTTCATTTTGCGGCATCATTAGAGCAGAAGACAATTTCCTGCCCTCCGACCAGTCATGGACATGAAATGAAAATGACTCTGATTGGCTGCTGTAAAAGATATGAGCTTAAGGGCAATATGAGGCTGTGACTGGGAAGACACATTTCTCGTTTAATGCGGGAGGTTGGTGGGAAAAAGAAAAGAAAAAAAATCTAAGCACATTTCATTACAGTGGGAAGTTTTCAGTAGTACGCGATGCAAGCATAAAGTGATGCAAATACAGGCTCAAATGACTTTTTGTAGTTGCTTCTGCACTGTTATGCTGCTTCAAATTGGTGGAGCTGCTTCATCTTCATCTTCATCCAGTCACTTCCTTTTAACAGGAGGAAGTGATGTCAGGTTCTCAATGTTGGAGACAGCAAAAGCAGTACATGGTGCTGAATTTGATGTGTTATCGATGCATTAATGTAGAGGAGCCATTGTTAACATCATCATAGTTACAGCTGTACGCTTTCTCATCTGGTTCAGTGTTTTGCTCATAAATAGCACGTTAGGGTTCCTTTTGCTTGTCATGTTTCAGGTTTTTGCGTGTAATTAAATGCAGTTAATAGGCATGCAAAAAGCTCAGGACTAAAGTGAGTCCATAAAAAGAAATCTACAGATTGTCCTCCAACCCTCAGCATTTCTGAGCTCTTATAATCAAAGTTCTTATGAGCCGAAACTTTCCTGTACGGCAGCATTCAGATGATCTGCTACACTGATCCCTGAAGGGAGCAGCTGCAAGAAGAAGAAGACCTTATGGCAGTAGAGCTTTTCTTAAGAGTGGTTTCCTTGTTTACATAATATATAACTACTACACTAATGTCTGATTGTATAAATTCACAGTGTGACCGCCTTTGCAAAGAAATACAAAAAGGTCAAAATGCCCTCCAGCGTTACGCTCCTAGCACTGTTTCAATACACCAAAACATTATTTATTAATTCAAATACTCTTTAGAGACAAATCACAGGTTTTTAATTATGTAATATTCTTTTTAACTGAGTGATATGTTGAAGGTGGACAACCAGTGGATAGGTGATTCTGCGTCCGTAGACAGGGACTCATTAAACTTTTACTGCCACATTTTAATCCTCTGAAAATGGAAGTCTCCATTCCCTACACACACACACACACACTCACACACACACACGCACACAATGTTCTCCATTCTCCATCCCTCTCTTCATCCCTCACCTCCCTCCATTTGATTTTGTCTGGGGTCAGCAAAGCTTCCTTTGCTCCCTTCCTCATGGATGCATTCCAGGCTGAGTTTCCACATATGCTAGGTTAGGGAAAGTTGCTGACGCTGGTGTAACAATGTGGAGCCCTGTAGAGCACATCTGTGATTTCAGCCCTTACTGAGACCATGCAGCGCAGCAAAAATTAACTGAATCATGCACACACTGGTGGAAGGCTAGAATTAGAAGTCCATTTTCACAACTATCACCAAGTTTTTCTTTGTATTTATTGATTCTTAAAGCTGCACTTATGTAAAACTGCATAAATACAGGATTGCAAACTGAAAGCTCCTCCCGCCTTTATTGAGGCTGCATTATTTCTTGTAATGAAATTCTAGTGTCAGTACTTTCACATTCAGCATTCAATTAATTAAATGCTGGAAGTAAACTGTTAATGATTGGATTACAAAAAGCTGGACAAAGCTTGAATTTCTTCTGCCTTTTGTCCCTGTAATGTTTGATGAAATCACACACCATCTGGAGAGGCAAACAGGATTTTTATATATGTTTATCACAAACATATTATTGTTCCTTCTTGCCTTTATAGGGCAGTTACAGTGTTGTGGGTATAAAACTATCATAAAATTGCATATGCACACTGATATTGTAAGTGAAGTGGATTAAACTGCAATCAATAGGCCGCTGTACAAGATCAACTGTAAATTTACAAAGGACAGTGTGAATGCTTTGCTCAAGATTTAAAACGTTATCGTTAGTATTAAAACTGTATCTAGAAGAGTTGCAGCATCCTCCATGTGTCAGTTATGAGTTTCATTCAAGTTCAGCTTCGTCATTTAAAGGTGACCAGTGGAGTTTTTGACCACTAGTGGTGCTTTGAAGCAGTGTCTGTATGTTATCGTGTTTGGATGTGGAACTGCCATCCCTTTGTTCCAAAACTACGAGCGTTACGCCGGCATGTGGCTTTGCATGTCATGTCTGTCATACCCGTGTGTAATGTTGCTGTAGGACTAGAGCAGGTCACCTGTTAATCGGTAGGTTGGTGGTTCAATCCCAGGCTGTTCCGGTCGGCGTGCAAAAGTATCCGTGGGCAGAATACTGAAGTGCTTGTGTGAATGAGGAATGTTGTATAAAGCGCTTTGAGTGTTCACATTCAGTAGAAAAGTGCTACATAATAACCGGCCTGTTTGTTGTTTTAACTTTTTCGGTTGCATCTGTTCCCATTTAGCCCTCATAGACTTTTCAGAAATATGAGAAAACCCAACACGTTATTCACACGCCCTGTCATGTACAACCGCTAGATCTGGTTTAATTTTATTCTAAAACGTAGGTATTAGTTGGAAAACATGTCTGCAAAAAAGACCTGTGAGGTCATTTTTAGAAGGACAGGCTTGGAATTGTGGGCATGCACAAACTTATTCCTGCTTTTAGTTCATACTGCTGGGTACAGTTATGTCCATAACTATTTGGACAATGACAGTGTGATTTCTCCTTCTGTAAACCACCACAGTGGATTTTAAATCAGTCACAATGTGGCTGATGTGCAGACTTTCAGTTTTAATTTAACAGATTTAACATTAGTATTCTATTAACTGTGAGGGAATTACAGCCATTTTTATTCATAGTCCACCATTTTAAGAGGCTCAAAAATAATTTGACAAGCTACATAATTCTAAATAGAAGGATTGCTTTAATTACTGGGATGAAAAATTGAATTGAAGCCTGAAATGCATGGGCATCACCAAATACTGTTTCTTTCCTTGAGATGCACTGCCTGGCCTTTACTGCAGCCGCCTTCAGCTGCCGCTTGTTTATGAGTTTTCTGCCTTCAGTTTTGTCTTAATTAAATAAAGACTATGTTCTACTGGGATTAGACTAGGTGTCTGACACCCCATTTCTTTGATCAGGTCTTGGGCTGATTGTAGTGTGCTTTGGGGTTATTCATTTGTTCTGTGTAGCATTGTCTGATCAGTTTTGCAGCATTTGGTTGAATGTGAGCAGAGCGTATATACTTCCATCAGCAAACGCTTTAACCCTAGTGAACTGGTTCCACTGGCAGTTATCCACACCCGTGCCTTAGATTATGTTTGACAGATGATGTGGTATGCTTCAGATCATAAAATGTACTTTTCTTTCTCCATACTTTTTTCTTTACATTACTTTAGTACAATTTAATCTTGCTTTAATATTAATTTTCTCTTACTTTAATCTGTCCTTCCTGTCCTTGAGTGTAACTAGTGGTTTGCACCTTGGAAACCCTTTTTTACACCCCTTGAAATAAAGCTGAAAAATCTGCACTTCAATCACATTTTGATTTTTTTAATTTAAAATTCAGTGTGGTGGTGTACAGAAGCAAAATCACAAAAATCCTGCCATTGTCTAAATATTTGAGTAAGGTATTGTATAGCTTAAGATGGATGCATTTACATTGGAATCACAGTTTTAAGTTATAGTTAGTTAAATATTACCTATAGAAGAATATAGCAAACAAATATAACAAAGAAGTATTTATGAATCAAGGAGAAAAAACAAACAAAAACACCTAAACAGCCTTTCACCTATTCCTCCTAACAGCAACTCTGTGGCCACACATATTCAGATCAATAAGACAAATAGGGCCAGTCTGGAAACAAAGAGTGTGCCGCCCAAGAACTCCATGAACCTATTTATAACTGAGGCTTTGTCCATTGGAATAATGATCCTGCAGCAAGGCTGAGACATCTCCCTAGGCCAGGATCCATATTCCTGTTAAGGTTGCCACCTCTGCAACCAAACACATGCCAGAAGCATGAAAATAACCCCCGGTAGTGCCCTCTGTCATGTCTTACGCATTATTCAAACATACACTGTGAGTGTAATCAGTCTTCTGAGTTATGCAAAGGTTGTTAGTTTGCAGCTCACAAAAGTTGACTTCATCAAATCTGATAAGCTTTTAAACTTTGACTAGAAAGAAGATGTGATCGAGAAAGAGACAGTGATTTGGTTATTGAGGAAATAAATTACAAATATCTAATTCATGCAAGCTAAGTAAAGTTAAAAGAAAATACATTTTAGAGGAATAGCTCAATGCAAATGCTTCATTTATGCACAGAGTAATGTGGTTTTCGGGGAAGACAAGGCACTTAAATATTAGTAAATTCGATAGATGGTCTCATCCACTGTGGTCCCTATGAGAAACCAAATGCAGAAAATTGAATTACATACTGTAGGTTTTTGTCTTTATTTCCATAATGTGGACCTTTAATGGAATTACTTCACTAAGAGCAGAATTTTCATTTATCATTTGAAATTCAGATGGGTGCATTGTGGGGAAACTTGCTGACAAAATTGAAAAACATAAAAGTGAAACACAAGGCTGTTTCACCCCATTTAATTAGAGACAGCAGCGGAGGACAGACACAAAGAGAAGGCATATACACATTCAGAGTGTGTGCAAAGAGGAATATTAAGAATGTAGTTTTTCTTTCTTTTTACGTTTAATTAAGACCAAATACTCTGTATTATGTCACTATTTTTGTTATGCTGAAACACATACTAGCAAACAAGGCTATTGGATTTATAATGCATCAAACTAATATACTAGCACAGTATAATCATTAAAGCCAAGGCCAAAGCTGTGACATATTGATCATGCAAGGATAATTCGGGGTTAATGTGTCTGTTGTTTCCTCCGGCATTCTCTAAACAAATAGATTCTGTCTGAGATTCAAGTTGCTGTGATAAATCCCATAAATTATTTAGGAGAAATTAGGTTAATGAGTTGTTCCTTTGTAACAGACAGTGTTGGGGAATGTGTTTTCTAATTCCTTTCCCTGGTTTTGTGTAACCTTTCCTATTATTTTAACTCAAACAAAAACTATGACAAATGCATGTGTAAGCTCATCAGAAATGCTGCGCCGTGTCATCACTGTGGACGTTGTTAAAAGAATCCTGGACACAAATTTGAATCACACTATTAAAATACACAGAAGGACACTATACATAAATGCAAACTGGTTCTGTTCTGTAAAAGAGTGTTTATGGAGCGCAGCACACTGCAGGGACAGAAGCACTTTGCATACTTAGCCAATCAGTGGACGCTCACTTCAGCTCTGCTCTACCGCTCAGCCCACCAATTCATGGCACATTCCGCCGTCATCTAAGTAATCAGTTAGTACTTCCATCTTCCACACTCCCCAAGGTGCCATTTAGAAATAGTGTGCCATTTAGACCTAGAAGAAAACAATTAAAATTTAAATGTGAAGTTAAACTCTTTGTGCTTTCCTGTGTGTCACCCTCGTAGAAGTGATCACAGTGTTAAATGTTGTAATTCAGTGTGAATTCAACATTTGCTGGAGTTCCTTTTTTCACACTTGGACAAAAATCAAGGGATTCATCAGATTTCCTGTAAAAAGCAATCAACTGCAATTATCACAGCTTCATGTCTTGTAATTGGTGTCAGGGGAATGTTGCGTGTTTCCCTTTCACTCTATTCAACCCATTAGAGATGAGACTGGGTCTTTTTATAAATGCACAAACTAGGATGTTTTGCCCACTCAATCACAGATTCACTTCAGTTTGAACTGAATAAAGGTAGCATGAAAGGAAGTTGATATGTCTTCTGTTGTATGAGGAAATCCACACAAATACAAATTATTCCAAATGTTGTGCAAATTTTAAGTGAAAGTAAACAAATTCTAGAATGCAAATACTCTTTAAGTGTGAACCGAGTAAAGTTTTATTTAAAAAAACATCTTTAAATGGTGTAATCATAGCATTTTGTAATATACAGGAAAGCTTGATGCACTACTAAAAGGATTTTCTTAATCTGTGTTGCTTGTTTAATTGCAAACTATTAGATAACAAATTACTTCAGTGTAATCTTCACTTTATCCAAAGCACATTCTCTGCTAACTTATCTGTATATTATATTCATGGTATTCACTTATTGTGTCTTTAGAGATTTGCTAACTTAGCATAGCACTTAGCCAAGTCACTAGCACATGGCTTCTTCACGTATCCTTTCTGCACTTTCCTGCAAAGTGCGTCAAATGTAGTAATAACTAAAACCTTTGCCAAAACTATGTCAGATCTCTTTAATTGCTGGCTTTCTGAGTGGTGTCCTAAAAACGGATAAGGGCTATAGAGATATTTGGGCAACTTTCTGGGGAAAACCTGGTCATGTTAGGAGAGAGATGGGATCAATCCCACTTTGGATGGAAAAGTTCTCATTTCTGGAAACCTGGCTGAATCGATTACCCCCCCCCCAAAAAAAAACAAAAAAACACAAAACGTGACTACAGGAAACAGAGTTGCAGTCTTGCACATTTCTCTGCAGCTTCTGTCCTCATGTCATCTCCCCAAAACCAAATCCCTATGGAGACAAAAATCAAACCAGAAACCAACAAAAAAAGAGAAAAAAATGTAACCATTAAAATTCACAGAGAAAAAACATTATAGCATCCTCAACTACACCAAAGAGTAAAACAGTTAAATGTGAATTATTGAACATTAGGTCTCTCTCTTCTAAGTGTCCATTAGTCAACGAGTTAATAAGGTGATCGAACATATTGATTTTTTCAGCCTCACAGAAACTTAGTTTCAATAAATCAGACATCCCTGAGTCACACTGTCAGAATCCTCGAAGCACAGCCCGAGGAGGAGGAGTAGCAGCAATCTTCCATTTATTTCTTTCAAAAGTGACTCTGAGCTTTGTCCACCCTAATGGGAAATTCAAAAACCTGTTTTATTTGTTATTATTTATCGTCCACCTGGTCCTTACTCAGAGTTTCTGTCTGATTTCTCAGACTTTTTATCTGATTTAGTGCTCAGTTCAGATAAACTAATTATAGTGGGTGATTTTAACATCCATGTAGATGCTGAAAATGACAGCCTCAACACTGCATTTAATCTACTATTACCCTCAATTGGCTTCTCTAAAAATGTAAAGAGGTACCACCACCACTTTAATCACACTCTGGATCTTGTCCTGACATATGGCATAGAAACTGAAGATTTAACAGTATTCCCTGAAAGCCCCCTCATGTCTGATTGTTTCTTAATAACATTTCAATTTATAATAAATGGATTACAAATTACTGGGGTTAGGTTAATTGGTGATTCTAAATTGCCTATAGGTGTGAATGTGAGTGTGAATGGTTGTCTGTCTCTCTGTGTTAGCCCTGTGACAGGCTGGCGACCTGTACAGGGTGTACGCGGCCTCTTGCCCTATGTCAGCAGGGTTAGGCTCCATCCCCCGCGATCCTGAACAGAATAAGCTGAAGAGAATGGATGGGTGGATTACACAGCAGTGGGGAATAATTACAGTAGTATTTTTGAAAGTGCTGTAACTAAGTTTAAGGTTACAATTCCTCCATTATTATCCTTCTCAATGCCATGTGTCAACGCAGTGCAGAGCATATGAATTTGGAGTGGAATAGAAGATCTTCATTTAGCATGAAAAAGTTGCTCTGTAAAAAAGCCCTCCATAAAGCTAGGACAACTTACTATTCATCACTTATTGAAGAAAATAAGAACAACCCCAGGTTTGTTTTCAGCACTGTAGCCAGGCTGACAAAGAGTCAGAGCTCTGTAGAGCCGAGAATTCTTTTCACTTAAACTAGTAATGACTTCATGGATTTCTTCAGGAATAAAATTTTAACCATTAGAGAAAAAAATTCTTCATAATCATCTCCAAGATTTATCTTCATGTTCGGCTGCTTTCAGCACTGCTGGTATTTGTTTAGACTCTTTGGCTCCAGTTGATCTTTTGGAGTTAACTTCAATAGTTACTTCCTCCAAACCATCAACATGTTTATTAGATCCCATTCCTACTAGACTGTTCAAAGAAGTCTTTCCAATTATTGATGCCTCAATCTTAAATATGATCAATCTGTCTTTATTAGTTGGCTATGTACCACAGGCTTTTAAGGTGGCAGTAATAAAACCGTTACTTAAAAAGCCATCACTTGACCCAGCTGTCTTAGCTAATTATAGGCCAATCTCCAACCTTCCTTTTCTCTCCAAAATCCTTGAAAGAGCAGTTGTAAAACAGCTAACTGATCATCTGCAGAGGAACGGTTTATTTGAAGAGTTTCAGTCAGGTTTCAGAATTCATCACAGTACAGAAACAGCATTAGTGAAGGTTACAAATGATCTTCTTACAGCCTCTGACAGTGGACTCGTCTCTCTGCTTGTCCTGTTGGACCTCAGTGCAGCTTTGATACTGTTGACCATAACATTTTATTACAGAGATTAGAGCATGCCATAGGTATTA
>JAMQGT020002583.1:0-11380 GCA_024447675.2 Pterophyllum scalare
CAAAATCTTTTAGTTATTTTCTCAAAATCTCAAGTTAGCTCTGCCAATCAGGAAGCCCCATGAAGGTGCACCATTTCCTTGTTACCTGGAAGCAAGAAGCAGCTGTCCAACAGTTCAACATGAAAACACTGATTCCTTTAATGTAGCTCTTATTCGCTAGAATACATCAAAGGTCAAAAACCTGACGGCAGTTTGTTCACGTTTGCTAAACTCTGCTAGCTAACTCATGCTGTCGCTGCCCAGTTTCGAGTCATCTGCTTCCAGGTAACAAGGAAATGACCTCTTTCACGGAGCTTCGTGATTCGCAGAGCTAACTCGAAATTTGACTTATTAAGGTGCAATTTTAAGATACATAATACATAATGAAATTTCAAGTTCAAAGTGAAAATTTCAAGTTATGGATAGCAAAAAATAAATAAATAAAAATTTCAGTGGTGTAAACAAGCTTCCATATGATTGAGTTTGTCAGTGTGGGAAAGTAAAGAATAGAATAGCAGTCAAACACTCAGGAAAGCAGGTAGGTGAGTGATTACTGATCTTTCTTACTGAACTTCCACAAAAACTTCACCATAAAAACTGTTTTCATGGCCGAACAAGTATGCGTAGGTGGCCCTGTATGTTTTGTCCATATAGTGTTTGTGCAGAACTTTGAAATCTGTGTACTTTCCACTATTGTGTGATGTGATGCATTGAATGTATTGCGATAAGTGACTGGATGTCTTATGGCTTTCTAAAGAAAAACACTCTTAAGCTGGGACCTTGAGGCCACTTCAAAGCTTAACCTTAAAGTCAAACAACTTAGCATCAGCATTCATGATGAGTAGTAGCTTTGCATAGCTTCAGTGGGCCTTAGAAGTCATCAGAACTCTTTTATTCTAAATACTATCAATGTTTTTGTTTGTATTTGATTAAATGCACTGTGCCTTTGTCATAGTGTATTTTTTTATTTGCAGTTTGTCATGCACTTTTCCCCTCTGGCTTTGAAAGTATTAATTCACTGACCTGCAGCCACATCACTCCTGACAGTAAGCTAGCATGTCAGTGTGTAATAAGTTTAATATCAGTTGCAGAAAAAGAGGATAATGCTAGCACATCTTAAATGCACAAACAAGAAAAACGGTTTTATGTTGGACAAAATGTAATAAATTTGACAAATTCACATGACATTAAAATACCAATTAAAATAATAATTTATATTTGCCTCATCAATACTAAAGTAAAATGGAATTCAGTAAATGTCCAGAGGGTTACATTTAAAATGTTTCAGTATACCTGCAGTAAGTTATAATAAACACAAAATAATTTGATTCACTCCATATGAGAAACAAGCATTCAAGTGGCACTGTCCTAAATTCCCTGTTGTACTGTAAACTTTGTATTATGTTGTCTACTGATACTGTTCTTCCCACATAATGAAATTGGAGAATAATGGATGATCGATCCCAGCCCACCGTATTCAAAGGAAAGGAAGAAAACCATTGAGAGACTGATGAGTTCACACATTTTCAATGGAGATCTTAACTTCTTAAATTTCAGAGCTCGTTCTGCCAGCAGACTGGATCCAGTGTTAGTTCGTTCTATTTGGAACCCGGTTAAAAGCTGTTCTGTGTAAAAAGAGCCAATTGATTGAAACAGGATGACACTTAGATGTTAGATGCAAATCTGTCTTCATGCAAGGTTAAAGACTTTGCTAGGGTGATGGACAAAGCCAGATGATGTGCAGCTATAACAGCAAGAAGAACCACTAACACCAAATGCCAAAGCTGTTGTGTTTTTTTTCCCCTGAATATCAGCCAGCATGGCACTAAAACAGATGAAGACACAAACACTTCACCTAAACCCGCTTGCAACATGTTTGCTGTGCAGAGTGGCAGCAGCTGCATGCATCATTAACAACATGTCTTACTTAGATCTTTGCTCTCAGCATCTTTTATTCAGCAAACATCATCAGCACGGACTGGACACGAGGTTGTATCTTTCCTGTGTTTCTCTGGTAGTTTAAAAGAGGAACAGAAAGCTTCACCTCTTCCATTCTTACATTAAAATGTGCAAGGGATTGTGAGCTGTGGCTGCCGCATAGCAGCAGCTGCCCAGGATGTTAACGGCTGAAACAAAATGAAGGTGACTGGTAATGGTTATTGTTTTGTCCCTCTCTGCCATTTAATCTCCTTTCAGGGAGCTTCATTAGATGCTGGAAGAGCAAACGGCTTGTAGATAAAACCCGATCTGTAAGCCAGGGACACTCAGGACGAGCCAATCTTCATTCACCTCCTGGCCAAAATGGCACGAGCGCCGGTCCAAATGTCTGTCACATGAGTACTCTCTCACTGATCAGAGGGATTTTGCTCAAATTTCCTTCAAGTTTCCTTGGACACAACAATGCTTTGAAGTAAATGCTAACAGGCGCTCATAAAAGAATGTAACATTCAGAGTTTTAGCAAGTTTTATCGCTACCACCATAGTTTACAATTTATTATCTATTACTTAGTACTAAGCAATAAATATATAATTACAAAATTGAACTTCTGAAGTGATGTTGGCAGTTTATGAAAGTCACTGGACCGTACCCAATAGAGCGCCTGCGAGAAAATAAAATAAAATAAATAAATACATTCATACATAGCGACATAAGTACCTGCAGTGTATGGTTTCTGAGGTGGTTCACTATGACTCAAAAATAAAATATATTGTCTGGGACTCATGCCAAGCTATGGCTGAGCCTCTGATAGTGACACCAGAAGTTAAATGATATTTTGCTGAGAATTTCCCTCATAGTGTATTGGTAATGCTACACTGTGAAGCTGCTGCGAACACTAAATATTTAAATATGTTAAAAGTGAACACGCGACCTTCTGGCGGTGCAGCGTAACAAAAGTAGCAACGACCGAAGTTAAATGGGGGCTGTGAATGTGAGCGTGGCTGTAGCTGCATCGCCCAGTAGTTGCTGAGTAACTTGAGTCTGAACTGATGTGGTGGAGCGATCATCAGACTGACATTGCTATTTAGAGACGCGCTGATAGTATTGCTACAACCGTGCTGTGAACTAATTTGCTATTGCGCTGCCAATAAGACTGAAGCCAAAACCTGGATGGGAAGCCATGTTGGCAGGTTTAAATCCAATCTCTGCTTGTATTAAAGCCAGGAATGCAACTCTGAATGTAAATGAAACATGTCAATCTCCCGGCCCCTATTTTAAATCATCCGCCATTTACAGATAAATCCAATAGATAGAAGGAGGCAGAAAGTACTTTGTTTCATGTGAGGCACCAGGGAAGTGTGGAAATTTTCAGCTGTTATTAGGGCGGGAGAAGGAGGAGGAGGGGAAGGAGGAAGAACGGGAGGAGATGGCTGCATTTTCAGCCATGGGAACGGCGCGAGCATATCAGGCCGAGCAGATTGTGTGGTCTGAGTGGCTATTAAAAGTGACAGGATGGAGGCCTTGGAGTTGAGCCGCCTGATTACACCTCTCCTTTCCAGTCCCCCTATTGACTGTGGTTAGGATGTAGCTTTCCATTTCCTGCCGAAATAAATTAAAAGTCAGAAGTAATTTGCCTGATGGGAGGGGGACGGGGTCCAGGTGTTCTCTCTCTCTCCCTCTCGCTCTCTCGTTCTCTCTCTCTATTTTCTTTCTTTTTTTATTTTATTATTTTATATTTTTTGGCTTCAAAGTTTTTTAAATAAAAAAAAAAAAAATCTCCTAGACTGGAAATCAATTGAACCCTTGGCTCTTTGATAAGGAAAGGGCTTATTTTCAGCCTGTGACAGTTTTGTGGCAGGGAGGCAAAAAGGTAGGGATTTGATTAAAGGGGAGATAGTGAGAGATTGAGGTCTTGTTCTTGCCATAGGAAAGATCAAGGCATGCAATCATGTCTGCTACAATGCTGGCTCTACCGCTCCTGCTCCGTCATTGTCTCAGTCTGTCTGTCTCCCTCTCTCACACACAGACACACACAGAGAGAGACACACACAGACACACACACACACTTGATTTCTTTCTCACGTATACACATAAACAGAACAACCCATAAAAACTGACATTTCCATATGTCTTCTTTGTAATGACATTTGATGAGTAAGGAATGGCCTGTTCTGTCCAAGACCCCATTTGGAAAGGCTCAGATCCCTGTTTGCTAAGCCTCCCCTGAACTGCTCTCTACCTGTCAGATGAGTGGAGGACATGCAGCACCTACACAGCCTCTCCAGCAATATCCCGGTGCAGTTCACAAAATTTGCCTCTTACAGCCCTCTAAAGCAAGCACTGCTGCCTACGCAGTGAGAATTTTGGTAGGTTTGGATGGATGCCTTGAGAGTACCAAAGTAAGGGCAGGGTGTGAATGTTCCCAAAGCTGTTAAACTGGAGCACTGCACAGCTTTTAACAGCTAGCTGTATGACAGTGACCGCTGAATGTGGGTAGACTGATGCCATCGTGATAAATACTGCATGACGCTGCACTGCTACACCAAACAAAGACTGGGATGTGTGAGATGAGTGCTGCACAACCATATAAAAAGAAAGTGTGACGTTCTGCGGAGAAATTTGACTGAAATTATTTTAATTACTGACAGATCAGACCTTTACAGTCCTAACGTAGGTCATCCCTTTGAGGGAGAGTTTGACCACATCTGCCTGTCCATCGGCCGCTTGTTGCTCGTGCTCCTGCTGCTGTCAGGAGCAAGGTGAATCCCCTTGAACATCAAAAAGGCTTTCATGTTTCTTTTATTTTAAATGGCAGTGTTAGTACAACACCAGGAATCTGAAGCCTTCCCCTGCTCACAGCTCAGGGGAGGCTTCCACATCACCCTGCTCTGGGACACCACCCCCCAGGTGTGGGTGGAGTACAGAGAGGGATCGACGTAGCGAGACTGAGGAGAGTCTCTCCACATGCAGGTTTCCTCGTGCTCGAGTGAGATTCGCATCAGGCGCACCGTGATCAAACTCATGATTCAGTGTCGGGCCGTGTTTGGACGCTTGGCTTTACAACTTCAAATGGCACTCAGCCGCAGATGACTCCAGAAACACACACACTCGTATACAAACACAGATAAAGACAAACACGGCTCTCTGTGGTGAGTCCGTCTGGGAGTGAAAAGAGGCCTCGCTTGAAGTGCTTCCCAGTCGAGGTGACTACATAAATAGATGGAGGAAGGAAGAGGAGAAGGGGGCGGGGTTCTGAAGATGGAGAATGCATTTGGGCGCTTTCACTTTTGTTAATTTTGGATGTTGTTTATTCCCCTCCTTTAAGCCTTCCCAGAAGAGAGCTTAATGCCTCAGTACATATTTCCATTTTTCACCAGTGGCTGAGCTGCTGCAAGATAATTTCACCTGACTATGATTCTGAATACAGCGATCTGAGCGCGTTCACTCGGAAAACAGAAAATGTGGCGTGTTTACCAACAAAGACATCCAGAAGAAGACAGGATACCCACACGGGAGAATACGGAGAAACGAGAACACCCTGCAATTCTGATTACGTATTGAGGACACTTCCTGTACCGTGTGCCATGTTGTGTGGCATAAAGCCAAATGAGTTTAGTGGTATGCATAATTTGTTTATTAGATCTGAATCTGTGTGTTCAGCACAGAGGGCAGATGTTGATCCATCAGTTTGGATCTGTTCTGTAGTTCAAAGAACAAGATTGGGCCTGTGTTGGAGGGGAAATGCAGACGCTTGCTGGGAGAGTCATTAATACACTCCTAACTTTGGGTGGTGGCGGTGGTGCAGTCATTAGCTGTCACCGCTCAGCAGGAATGTTTGTAGTTTAAAACTTCAGGTCAGCTGTTTGTTTCTGTGTTTCCAGATCGGGTTGGCTCAGTGATGGACCGGCAGCTTCTCCACAGCCTTCCACCCAGTTACAGCTGGGATCGGGTCCAGCCCCCAGCAGAGCTTAGTTGGATAAGCAATTAAGAAAATGGATGGATGACCAAAGGTCCAAAAGGGCTTTTTAAAATAGATCATATTCTGTATTTTTTTTTCCAGTCAACAATTACCGCAGAGAGACATGCACAACAAGCATATTGTGGATAATCAAAACCTAATATAGTTTATTCCTCTGTTCCGTTGAGCCTCGCTATTAAAAACATATCAGCCAGCCGCACTTATGCAATGGGTGCCATGTTACCTCATTAGCATAAACACACAGGCAGGAGTTTATTTTGAGTGAATTACACGTCCTGCTGTAAAACACTCACTAAAGTTCCACAGGTGTAACAACACACATGTGAAAACAGTCCCCAGCAAATGCACCAAATCCTGCTGTTTGAGGTTAAAACTAATGTTTCAGAAAATTACTGAGCATTTGAATTATTGATTTTGTCTTTCCAAAGTTGGGCTTGAAAGTATGAAAAATACAACTAACTGTACTATTTGTGTGTGTGTGTATATATATATATATATACACACACACACACATACAGAGTTGGACAATGAAACTGAAACACCTGTCATTTTAGTGTGGGAGGTTTCATGGCTAAATTGGACCAGCCTGGTGGCCAATCTTCATTAATTGCACATTGCACCAGTAAGAGCAGAGTGTGAAGGTTCAATTAGCAGGGTAAGAGCACAGTTTTGCTCAAAATATTGCAATGCACACAACATTATGGGTGACATACCGGAGTTCAAAAGAGGACAAATTGTTGGTGCACGTCTTGCTGGCGCATCTGTGACCAAGACAGCAAGTCTTTGTGATGTATCAAGAGCCACGGTATCCAGGGTAATGTCAGCATACCACCAAGAAGGACCAACCACATCCAACAGGATTAACTGTGGACGCAAGAGGAAGCTGTCTGAAAGGGATGTTCGGGTGCTAACCCGGATTGTATCCAAAAAACATAAAACCACGGCTGCCCAAATCACGGCAGAATTAAATGTGCACCTCAGCTCTCCTGTTTCCACAGGGTCAATATACACGGCCGGGCTGTCACGGCTGGTGCTGGCAAGGCAGGGAGGACCCCAAAGCAGGACGCAGGACGAGAGTGGACGGGTGCTCAAAACTTTATTTAATGGCTGGAATGCCAGATGCTGGGCAAGGCCAGCTACACAAAAACTAACTCAAGACTCGAAAATTCCAAATACTCGAAACCCAGGAAACTAAACACACAGCACTCATCAAACTGATGAGAAGACAACAAGGACCCGAACAAAGAACAAAGGAAAACCAAGGGCTTAAATACACACAAGGGGATTAGGGCAAGTGAACACACCAGGGGACAACAGGTGAACCAAATGAACCTAACGATAAGGGGAGTAAAACTAAACACAAAGCACAGGGAACACGAGACTATCAAAATAAACAGGAAGTGACTCGGGGGTACAGTGACGCAGACTAGACACGAGACAAGGAACAAAAACACACCAAAACCCCACAACAAAAGAAAACCCTGAGAACAGACCAATAAAGGGAAAAAAAACAAAACCGCAGGGTCCCCAAACCCCGGATCATGACACGGGCTGCTATAGCCAAACCTTTGGTCACTCGTGCCAATGCCAAACGTCGCTTTCAATGGTGCAAGGAGCGCAAATCTTGGGCTGTGGACAATGTGAAACATGTTCTCTGATGAGTCCACCTTTACTGTTTTCCCCACATCCGGGAGAGTTACGGTGTGGAGAAGCCCCAAAGAAGCGTACCACCCAGACTGTTGCATGCCCAGAGTGAAGCATGGGGGTGGATCAGTGATGGTTTGGGCTGCCATATCATGGCATTCCCTTGGCCCAATACTTGTGCTAGATGGGCGCGTCACTGCCAAGGACTACCGAACCATTCTGGAGGACCATGTGCATCCAGTGGTTCAAACATTGTATCCTAAAGGCGGTGCCGTATATCAGGATGACAATGCACCAATACACACAGCAAGACTGGTGAAAGATTGGTTTGATGAACATGAAAGTGAAGTTCAACATCTCCCATGGCCTGCACAGTCACCAGATCTAAATATTATTGAGCCACTTTGGGGTGTTTTGGAGGAGCGAGTCAGGAAACGTTTTCCTCCACCAGCATCACGTCGTGACCTGGCCACTATCCTGCAAGAAGAATGGCTTAAAATCCCTCTGACCACTGTGCAGGACTTGTATATGTCATTCCCAAGACGAATTGACTCTGTATTGGCCGCAAAAGGAGGCCCTACACCATACTAATAAATTATTGTGGTCTAAAACCAGGTGTTTCAGTTTCATTGTCCAACCCCTGTGTATATATATATATAAAATCTGAAAAGTGACACTTGCATCTCAAAACTTTTTATTCCACGAATTGGGAATTGGACCAAATTTATTCGGGCAGAGAGAAAAAAATATTTCTGGTTGTGTTTCATTCACCTAATGCTGTCCAGATGGGTGAAGCCGATTTCTGTGGATTTTCGTGCAGGGATTGCCATTTGCATTTTAAATCATCACCAAATTTCACAACACCAGAGCGAGACAGAAGAGGGTGAGAGACAGATGAAGGAGCAGGAGAGAGACAGAAAGGTGAGACAAAGACCGTGGAAAGAGAGAGGGAGCAGTGTGCCAGAGGGAGTCTATCTCCTCTTCAGCAGGAGCTGTCAGCCGGTGCCGTCAGAGTGGCTATAAACAAAAAGTGTTTTCTCCCTTAACAAGCTCAACAGGACCTTCAGTGGGGAGACGACACAGAAATGCTTACTCTCCAGGGGTGACAGCCACTGTCTGCCATCAATCAGTCAGACTCACTGCACTACCCGCAGACAATGCCTCAACAAGGGCACGGCTCAGATTCATCACAGAGGGGGAAAAACTAAACAACAAGGCATGATGAAATATACACATCAGCACTGCAAGTCGTTTAATTTTAATGCGCAATACTATGATGGTGGTTGATTATGCAGGATAACACGCAATGACAACCTCTGGAAATCAGTATTACGCGCTCTGCGGAATATTTTTGTCTCGTATGGCATTAGAATCACATGTGTCGATGCAAGCGACCCGCCCTCAGCGAGCATGCACCGGGGCTGGCTCACATATCATAGGCATGCACCTACACACAGTCTCACTTAGATATTATATCCTTTGAAGCACTCTCAGTGTTTCGAAACTATGCTCTCTGTCATGGAAATCATTTGAAACACCTCTTTCAGAATGTCACAGCCCTGTTTGGGCTTTGATCAAAGCCAACAATGTCAATTTTAGGAGGAACTGCTGTGTAGTAATGCATGATGAAACTGTCAGAAAGTTGTTTCAGCTCGCTCCCCTGTGCATCTTAAAATAATCATTTGGTTGCTGCCTCTACATATGCCACCGGTTCTTATTTTGCAGCGATTTCCTTGATGGTTTACAGGCATTAGCTGACAGGAAACAAAATGGATTACATTTGTATGATAAAATATCCTATATCACTGCAGGTAATTTACACATGTAACCGCTGTTTACTTCCTCTGATAAGTGCTCGAGCTGATGTTCGTCACGATGCCGCTCACCCTCGCAGCCAAACTCAAACGAGCGTGCTGGTGTAGAGTCAGATTTTGATTGCGTGCTATATGGTAAATTTCCCAGCCGATGAAGGGGCTGATACGAGTCAAAGTCTGTACGAGCAGGAAAGAGGCCCAATTAAACTTACTGGAAGAGAGCAGATTAGAATCTGTGATACATTTATCTCCAATGTGGATAAAACACTTTTTAGTCAGTAAGAAATGATACTTTTTTCCCCTCTAAAAGAGCTCGTACTTTATCGCAGATTGATTTGCTACTTAACGATTCCATGCACCATTTGTGTCCTCTTTATCTCACAAAAGCTTTTTTTTTAAAATTATAAGCCTATTCAAAAGTCTGATGTTCATAAGTCACAAATCCACAAATGAATCAAACACTTTTGTGCTGTAAAATATTTTTATACTGATGACAAAAGAAAGCAGGATTGTTTGCTTCATAAATAGTACTCTTCTGTTATTTGCATGTTACTTTTAATATGTTTGATAGAGCTTCTGCACTTCCCAGGCTTTTTTCCCGGATTTTTCCCCAGGTAGAAATATTATCCATAGTGACAGAGTCACCTGATGCTGTCTCATACCAATTCTGTTTCAATGCCACTATTTTATTGTACTTAACACCAATTAATGTGACAGGAAATTGGTCTTGCACCTCTCTTTTAAGTGTGGCACCCATCTGAAGTTTACAGAGGTTTGGCAGGCTTTTATTCCACAATTAGGATATTTGCAACTTTACAACAATATGTTCTTAAGCTTCAGTGGTGTGTTGTGTGAGCCACTCATAAATGATAATCACCTTTTTAATCAACACTATTCTACTGCTTTTTCGGATTAGACAAGAGCCAGATTAACGAAGCTGGACGACTGCACTGATGTAATCGTTCAGAAAACAAAGACGGCTCATTTCAGTAAGTCCAGCATTCGAGTGAGAGCGGTGCGGGATGGTGACGGAGCGAGTAAGCTATGAATAAAATAATA
Organism: Pterophyllum scalare; assembly: GCA_024447675.2. NCBI lineage: Eukaryota > Metazoa > Chordata > Actinopteri > Cichliformes > Cichlidae > Pterophyllum > Pterophyllum scalare. Next base: position 10,415 of record JAMQGT020002583.1, read on the forward strand.
CAGAGTAAGTGCAAGTTTTACACGCGTTTCTCTCAGAAACAGAATTGCAATTCAGATCTTTGACAGGCAGCTGAAAGAGAAACTATATATTTTTGATATAGGTGTGAACTCTTCTTTTAGGAGTTGCTGTGTGTGTGTATGTGGTCATGTATCCTGCAACAGCTGTTCACTGCATAAACCTGACAGCTCAGCTGTGCAGAATTCTGTCAGAGGAGGTCTGTATCATTAAAAACTATTCCAGTGAGTCAATCTGAAATCTGTAAGAGCTGATCTGCAGGATGTGCAAATGAAGATCTCCAAAGATTATTTGCCATCAGATCCTGACCCATACGGGTGTAAATGAAGTTACCGTGCCACTAGTTTCACAGTTGCAGTCAGTATTACTTATTGTAACATTCTCATATTAATCTAAAACACCTGAGTCTCATCAATTATTGGATTTTCAGATATTTTAATACGTGGCGTTGAGTAAAACTGAGGATGCGCTCGGTTCTACATTTCTCTCCGATACTTCGCGTCCAAGTCGGTCCCATTCTGTATCAGGATACCTGTTTTTAATGGAGAACCAGATTCATGTGGGCTCAAAACATCCAGGGTGAAGACTCAGTGAAGAGTTACGGGACCGAGCCAAAGCACTGGCACTACACTTACAGCTTTATAGAATAAATCAATGCTGCTGCTGCAACTGCTGCAGCCACATCAGGTACAAAATGAAACATGTTTTTTTTTTTCTTCAGGCTAAATTTGGTGCATTTTGCCATAAATCATGTTTGTGTCTCAGCAAGGGAAAACTCCTGCAATGCATAATCAGTGAGATCAGCTACAGAAATCTCTGCATCGCAAAACTGACGCTACACATCTTTAGTAGTCCTGAGAGTCTGCAGGCACGATCAGAGCATAGTGCTTTAAGTATCCTAATAGTTTACAATGTTAGCAATACAAAGCAATGCTAACTGACTGATCTTT
>JAMQGT020002584.1:0-13593 GCA_024447675.2 Pterophyllum scalare
TTGTCTTCCCCGTGACTGTGTAGCCTACAGAACTAGACTGAGAGACCATTTAAAGGCCTTTGCATGTGTTCTGCATTAATTAGCTGATTGGAGTGTGGCACCAGGCGTCTTCAGTATTGAACCCATCCATCCATCCATCCAGTTCCGCTTATCCTGTTCAGGGTCTTGGGAGGGGGGCGCTGGAGCCTATCCCAGCTGACATAGGGCGAGAGGCAGGGTACACCCTGTACAGGTCACCAGCCTGTCGCAGGGCCAACTCAGAAAGACAGACAACCATCCACACTCACATTCATGCTCTCATTCACACCTATGGGCAATTTAGAGTGGCCAGTTACCCCAGTAAGTGCATGTCTTTGGTATTCTAACTGTGAGGCAGCGGTGCTAACCACCGCGCCACCGTGCCGCCCCAATATTGAACCTTTTCACAATATTCTAATTTTCTGAGATACTGAATTTGGGGTTTCATTAACTGTCAGTTATAATCATCAAAATTAAAATAAAAATTTGAAATCTATCAGTCTGTGTGTAATGAATGAATATAATATACAAGTTTCACTTTTTGGATGGAATTACTGATATAAATCAACTTTTTCATGATATTCTAATTTTATGACCTGCACCTGTATATAGCCACTGTGTTTTGGCTCAGGGCAGATTACAGCAGGAGAAGGGTGCAAGGGTCTGCTTATAAGTCTGTGTCAGAGTCAAAAAGGAGCCATGGAATGTGCAAATACAGCAGAAAATACTCCAACCTGGCATGAGAGTCCACATCTCATATATGGAGCAGCAAGAACAGCATGAGAATAAATCCTTTTCCTCTATCTCTCTCTCCAGGGAGCAGAATATGCTGACACAAAACAGCAGGGAGATGAAGGGAGAGGAAACACTGAAACAAATAAAAAACAAGTAAACAAATGGGATGGAAGAGTAATTTCTGTATTTGCAGGGGCGAGAGTGCTTCACACGTCAAAAATCTTAGGCCAGTGGAAGTTTGCAACCGAGATGACAAGAAGAGATTTTCACATTTTTCCTAATAGTGCACATTGAGAATGTTAAAAGGCTGAAAGGCAGCTGATATCTCATTGGTGAGGTATGCCTTGTTACAGTTCAGAATTGCTTGCCAGCACATTATTAGAGAAAGATGATTTTTTTAAGTTAATCTATCCACACAAAGTGCACAAAATTAATGCAGAATTCATATATAATCACAAAATAACTTTTCTGCATGTCACTGTCCGGATTTTCAGAGATGTCTTTTGTTTAGACCACGTGCTTTGGATGCACATGGTTGACATCGCTGTGTTTAAGCTGGGAAAGCTTGCTTTAAAATGTGATTTACAGTTAGAATTTAGACATGCAAAACATCTAAGAAATGCAGGCGTGTGTTTTTGAAGCGGATGATGAAAAGTGCAGGAGTGGCGAGGGAGCAAAATACTTTTATTCAGCATCACCCCTATGCATTTTTCACACCGGCCATTTTAAATTGTCATTATGGGGAAAGCACAGGTGGTACTAACCACATTAAGCATGGCTTTGTTCTTTTGAAGTGTCAGAATGAGTCGTGTCCAGTGTGGCTACCTCGCCACATTCATGGTTCCCTTTTAGCAGTTTTAAAAATAACTTTCTTGCTGAGAGTTAGGTGTAAAGAATGATGCCACTGCACTGTCTGTATGCTAAATATGAAGCTACAGGAAAGGCTGAAAAAATTACTCATAGCATTCTGAATTAGACACATGGCTAACATTAGCATCTAAATACTACACATGGCTAACAGTAGCTTCCAAATACTACACATATGGGGCTGTTGAAAAGCTGCAGTTTGTTAGGGCATTTGCATAATAAACCATATTCAGGGCATATTCAAGGCATATAAGAACATTACATTTTGTTTAAATAAGCAAACACAGATTTTTTTTCCCTTAACTGTATGCAGACTACTTGCCCTATGATAGCTGGGATTGGCTCCAGCTCTCCCATGACTTTGGATTGGATAAGTGGTTAAGAAAATAGATAAATACATTCAGGCCAGTTTCGCTAACCCAAAGGCCTGTTTCGAGCATCCCGGTACTCACTACTGTTGCACACTTTCAAAATAACTTTGGCTTAACCTGAAGAAATAGGGTAGTCCTAATTTGACATTTGCATATTTAACTTATCACTGACAAAATGCTTGCTGCAAAATAGTCCTGAGTGAGCACTGGGATTCCACAATTTTTCCACTAATCCTTCTGAGGTCTCTTGTTTTATTGCCTGTATCCACTTCGTCTCCTTAAGGCTCAGTTTTTCGGTTCAGCAAGCTTACAAAACTTAGTTCTGGGTTCTTTACCCTTCTGGTAGTGCATCACACCACACTGCAGCTTTTAGGCATTTCCCTTTTTTTTTTTTTCTTTTTTTTTTTTTTTTGTTTGCAACAGCAGTCCTCATATAGTACAAAGTCAGTCGAGAGCCATGAATTGTTCTCCCCTCCAGTGCTGGTGGAACATAATTGTACTTGTGGCTCTTTATGCATATGGTTAAAAAAAGAAAGAAGGCCAGAAGAAAGAAAATAAATGGCTGTATGGCTGTAATAACAATTCTGTAAATTTCAGTCATAATTTTTATTTTCACCTGTCCCGTTCCCACTATGACTTGGCAAAAATATTTTCTACTGAAATGAGATATTCCTCTGCCAAACAGCCATTTCTACAGATGCTAGATGTGGTACTAACATCTGCACACTAAAATGTGAACCATCAAAGTTTTAAAAATGATTAGACACAGACAATTTGGCTAAGAGACAGACATACGTGCAGCCAAGCAGATACAAACACAAAGAAAAAAGCACGGCAAAATGGGCAACAAACAGCTAGGCAGAAGCTAGCTATCCAGACCCCTGGAGGTTGTGCTCTCTTTCTGTTCACTAGAGTGGAGAGGCCATAAAGCAGAAAAGGGAGCCATGCACTGTGGCAGCCAGGTACCAATCCACTGTTGCGGCAAGTTGATAAGGTGGGTTTTTTTTTTTAATGGGTATGCACCAGGCCGCCAAATCAATCCCCAAGAGGGCAGGAGGAACCACAATCATCACAAGACTAAATGCGCGCTCTGGCAAAGATAAATAAATTAAAGATTCAAACTCATACAGTTACATTACATACATAGTGATGCCGAGCACAGGTTGTCTTGATGGAGACGCTGAGATTTTCTTTCTTTTTTCTTTTCAAAGACACCATTCTGGTAGAGGAATTGTCAGACTGTTAGATTTAACTTTGTCTATCCTTGCAGATGCAAAGAAGCAAAAGAAGGAAGGCAAGAAGCGAGAGCGCACCCAAATGGCCGACGAGCTTGTTTGAACCAGGGAGAGAGGAAGAAGACAGTGGGGATGATTCCACTGCCCTATTTCAACATGGTTCCTCTTTACATGTCCTGTAGGTTGACTGTAGGAGCCTGTATAGCTTTGACAAAAAAAAAAAAAAAAAAATCAGTGGAAATGTGACACTTAGTGACCACTTTTTATCTTTTTCTTCTTTCTAGCACCTGAGAAGAAAAACCTGTATGTTGCAATAGAGGATATAATACAATAGAGATAAATAATGAGAAGATTTAATTAGTAGTGTTCCCACCTAATGATGTTATGTCTAGGATTATTTTTTTAAGGACAAATTGCTTAGGATTTGTCTTACAGTTGCACATAGTATAACCCTAATTTGGAAAACTCTTTGATCCATGCCCAGACTTAATAAGTCAGTTTGTTAAAACTGAAGCTATGAACATGTTTACTCAATTAATTTGAGCAAAAAAAAGAAAAAGTCATGAATTTGCAATTTATGGCTCAATTTAATTATAATTTCTTTTTCTTCCTGTCAAATAGTGTTGAATAAACATAAGCTAGTTCTTTTTTTTTTTTCTCCTGCTGCTCTATTGTACCTCAATTTATACCCCACTGATTTTTACTCTCCATCTCTTTGTTGTAAAAAAAAAAAAAAAAAGGTCCTCACTGTGGTAGTCCTTCAAGTTAACATCCCCCTTTGTCTCCTGGTACATTTCCAAAAGTTAAAAATGCATAAAATAAAAATCAAAGTTAGAAAACACACAAAACGTGTTTGTGTTTTATCCCCTGCTCCCCTGTCAATCAAAAACCTCCAAATTTCAAACACATTTCATATATTTTTATTCGAATTTCATTCTGAGAGGATATGGCACAATGTAACCACTTAATGCAGTTCATCTTACAGTGTCATAGGTAGCCAGTGATAAGAACACTCAGATTCATTGTCCAGAACAGATAATCAATCAAGAATGCATCAAAGCAAAAAATCATTTCATTGTTACTGTACAGGGAGTTTCATAGTTGGGGAAGGAGAATAAATGAGGGACTTTTGAGGGGGGAACATTCAGAGAGTAGCTATTAATTGTGTATTTACATTTCAAATATACTGCATCTGAATTACATATAATGTAATATCATATAGATATATACAATGCAAACAATAGATTTCTTTTTGCAATTACAAGAGAAGCCACAAGCCACGGTGAGTGAGTACACAATGAGCACCTACATACCTAAGCAAATGAAAAATTAACACCTGGATGTACATTTAACACTTGCAGCAGGCTACTGAATGCTTTTTTTTTTTTTAAGTTGATTTTTCATTTTAAATACATGTGGTTTCTGACCCTTGAAGTTCAGACCAGACCAGATCAGGTCACAGAACTCAAACCCTCAGCATATTTTTTTTTTGTTTTGTTTTGTTTTGTTTTCCACAAAACACATTCTTCCCATGATATTAAAATTGCAAAAGTTGTAAAGTGTGTCCAGTAAGAGAGCAGGCGAACCAGCTTCTTCTCAAGGTAAGTGTGAAGCCTTATAAATTTACAGGTGAAATCAAAATGAAACCCTTGGCTCTGGGCTTTCGGCCACGCTCAAACTAGTTTTGGCTTTTGTCCCCCTCCTCGGTTTCCCTCCTCGAGATTGCTCTTTTTTTTTTCCTCTTTCTGGCTGCATAAGTCACTCTTCACATCCCCAGAAGGCCTTTCCAGTGTGTAAAAGTTTGGTTTCCATCACTCAGTTTCCAAGGTAAGAATCCATTTCTTCAAATCATACACTCCAGAAATGCACATATTTATACTTTCTACATTTGCAATCATATAATCTTAGCAACACAATTTATAATATTCACATCTTTATAGATTTTTATTTAACATTTTTAAACAACAACAACAAAAAAAAAGAAACGCTGGCTGTACACTGGTCATATTCTAATTTGTAATACTACAATTGTACTTTGTACAGTGATAAAAGAAGCAGATTTACAAAATGTGATAGAAAATGTATATCATGTCTCTTCCTATATTCCATTAGCATGGAAAGCTGTGTCTCAGTGAGTCTTTGGAAGCTTTTTACTATTGAAAGATGAAAGAAGTGATGACAGAGAAATAGATAATCGCTCTGCGTGAATCTGCCCTGATGTGTGCAGTGATATTTTCTCCAATCTGATGTGTTCGTGCTGAGGATGCTATTTAGAAAAAAAATAAACCACCACACAGCAATGCAGATGTGCACGCACACACACACACACACACACACGAATTAATGATGGCCCCTGATTTCAACATAATGACACACACACAGGGTTTGCATATGAAACTACAATGTCTCTGAAGACAGCTAACATATACACACTGGATGGGCAGTCAACCAAAACAGCCCACTGTGCCTGCAAACCCGTTTACCTGTGGTTATTTTTGATATATTATTTCAGTGACAATTTCTTTAGCTTGTTCAGTCGAAACAGGTGATTCTTATTAACATAAACATCATGGTGACAGTAGCCCAGAGCTGGTGAAATAATAAAATAAAATGAAAATAAAATCAGGAAGGCTGTAAAACACGCTCTTTAATGTGCATCACACAGCAGCACGATCTACAACTCTAAAGAAGCAACAGGGATTTCAGGATAAAAGAGCAATTTGTTTATGTCATTCTGGATAAGGCACTTCAAATTGCTCTGTACAATCTGGCGATATAAACTTTCGGTCTCTGAATAAAATCTCACAGCATGCACAAGCTGCTGCTGCATCTTCATATCTGCTTGGCTGCACAAGATTGTTGAGATTATTCTCAGCAACGGCCCCAAGAGTGAAGCCAGAGAAACCTCAAATTTGAAGTCTTCTCTGACAAACGTTACATGTCACAAGTACTCCTTTAAAAAGGAATGTAGCCCTTTGACATAAGCCGTATGCACAGGAGCCCAGATAGCTCTGACGGCACAACATGATATGTTGATGATTTATGTTTATTTTGATCATGGACAGCACATGTATGTGAGTATATATGCATTCAAAATTACTCGTAAAAGGTTAGGATTCTGATCATATTTCCATATTGTCAGGAACAATGGATGAGGCGTAATAAAAGTGCAGGAGCGGCAGTAAACAGTGTCGTATCACACTCTGTTTACATGATCCAGCAGGTTTCATCTGGGACACTAAAATTCCTGCGGTAAAACCTTTGGCTGACCTACTCCGAATGGCTGTGACTTCTCCAAACATGGTCCACTTGTAGTATGATTCTCTAGCTTTGGATTTTGTCACTGACAGACCCCACCCCCCCCACCCCTACCTTGTCTCTCTCAACCCCTCTCGTAACCATGATTATCTGTTTCACATGTACAAAGAACACCTTGGAGCCATCAGGTTGCTTTCTCCATTATATGGATGACGGCTGCACTCTTTCACTGTCACTACATGATTCTCTTTCATTCTGTCATAAGGGTACATTCCTCACCTACCTTCCACCCACTTCCTCCATTTCCAGTCAAGCCCTAATCCAAGAACGCCTTTTTTTGTTCTCAAGTGTTTGACAACTTGGCGACAAGATCAGGATGAGTGAAGTGGCTTAATGGCCGCTAATGTTCAAAGCGCAAGGGATGGCGACAACTCCTGTAAGCACGTTCGCTTTTTGGATGCTTCTCGCCCTTTTCCCGCTCCAGGAGGTGATAAACTGCCATCACCTTCCATCAAACACCCATGCAGCTGCTCAAGCTGAGACCCCTAGACCACCGCTTGAGCTGTGAGCCACTTAGTCTCCTGCTGGTATCACTCAAATGACAGCTTAGCAAAGATTAATCAGTTATTCTGGAAGGCTCTTTACTCACTTCTAAGATGTGTGACAGACATGGCTCCACTCATCATCAAAAAGGAAGGTTGCTCTGATGGGCGCCTGAGTTCCTACTGGAAGTGTTCAGATAAATATGGACCAGTAATGAGTCTTGTCTTTTCATTTCTGTTGCTCAAACCACAAAAATACAAATAGTTGAGTAAAATTTTGAAACGCTTTAATTTTTTTCCGTTTTTTTTACTTTGTATTTCTGCTGAGACCTTTAAGAGTGGTGTTTCAGAGAGGTCAGTTGCAGTTTTCTTGGAATCTACCCAATACTGAATGCTGAGTATACATGAATGCACTAATGGGGGAGATAATATACTGTTTAATTTTTAAAAATTAAGAAGGTTAATGCGCACCGATACTTAACTGAATGAGACGGCAAATGCATCAGCCTCTGGTGGAAAAATCGAAAACCGAAAATGGAAAGAATGGAAAAACACCGGTCTCAACATTTTCACTGAAAACTGAGAGGAGGAGTCTTTCTCAGATTGCAAAGAAAAATGCACATCTGAGACTGACAATAGAAGGAAAAGAAAACACAACACTGGAGAAAAGTGCAGTGTAAATCAGTCGTTCAGGTGTCTTGGTGAAAAAGATGGACATTTAGGAGATGCCGAAGAAGTGGAAAGATGCTGTGGGAGCCCTTGATGCTGTCTTTCATGGATGCTTGGTGGGAAAGGCAGGCAATCACTTCAGTGAGAATACAGGCAGTCTGCAGGTTTTCTGTTTATGATGGAGAGGCCAGCAAATCACTGGATCACAGACCTGCTGAGCTTGTTGTGGGAACAGTTTGAATGTATGGTACCTAAACAGTGCCACTTTAACTTATGGGAAGGGTTAGGGTTAGGGGAAGGGGAAGAATTTCTTCTGGATTACTGCAACAAATTGGCCACTAGAATGCCAAATGCCTGCAAGGATGTGATAGCTGGAAACTCATGATTCTTTGATGAAAGCAAATTATAATTTGAACTAAATATCATTATTTCTATCCTTCCATGTCTTTGAAGGTCATTTGATTACAGTTATTCATAAAAAACAGAGTAACCCCAGAAATTTTTTACTCACTCCCCTGTACTGTACTTTTGTGCTTTGTCCCATTTATTTAATCTCTTCCCCCTTGCCCCAATGGTCATGGCAGAATGCCACCCTCCCTCAGCCTAGTTCTGCTGGAGGTCTCTTCCTATTGAAATGGAGCTCTTCTTCCCAGGCAAGTGCATGCTCATAGAGGATTGTTGAATTTTCACCTTACAACATAAAGCACCTCGAGATATTGTGAATTAGCACAATAGAAATGCACTGATTTAAAATGAATAGTGCATATATCAGCGATATGGTAGCTGGAAGTAAGATGATACATTGAGCAGGAAAAAAGAAACCAATACAATAAAGTATGGTAATGAATATACCAATATATATTGGTATGAACTTTACATTCATGGCCTTAAAAGAGTAAGAGACTATAACAGGATCAGGGCTGAGTGGAGCACTAAGTGGGGCATGGGCTTGTAGCAAGCTGAGCGTATAATGGGCAATCTTTAATCTCGAATGTAGGTGTTCCACATCGTCCCATAATCTGATCAGCCTCATGGTGAGTTTTCATTATAGGATCTGTCCCAGATTTCTCTTTAAGGAGACAGCCTTGAGTAGCTATTCGGTGCAGGCGTAATTCTTTACAAAAAGCCCCCCTACCAGCCAATGTGGCAACCTCCTTATGGTAATTTCTCCTGCATATTAATCACATCAACTGGTGAGCACACATGACTATAACTGAGAACGCCTAGGCTTAAATGATGGATGACATGCATGAGTGCAAAGAACATGTTGTACTGTAAAAAGATATTTTTCCCATTTTTTATTTCATTAAAATAAACACAAGTGCGTATATATATATATATATATATATATATATATATATATATGTGTGTGTGTGTGTGTGTGTGTGTTTCTAGAACTATCTGTTTATAGAATTAATAATTAAATACTAGTAAAATAAAAGGTCACAAAACATACAAGACACATTAATAGCCCTTTTTAAAAAATAAATTCACGAGGCTGTGACCTGTGATCAGAAGTAAACTCCACTCGTGGAGCACACAAACAAACTCAGCACGTACACAACCACACACAAGCGTACCCACACACACCCAGGTCTTCACAATCATCATCACCGTCATCATCATCATCAGTACAGTACAGAACACGCTGCGACATCCATCCACTAATCAGCATGATCAAATGACATCTCCCACTCATCTGCACACACAAGCAAACAGCACAAAGAGCCTTCCCACAGACAGTAATAAAAAACAGCTCTGAGCTCCAACCACCTGTTTCACTCACAGAGAAGGAAGTTTCCTTTGAATATCTTGACAACAAAAGCAAATTTCTTCATAGCTGTAATGAGATTAAATCAAAAAGAGTGACTGAACAAGCTATGCCACATTTTTTAATTTGTTTTTTTATAGCTATTTATAGCTATTGCTGTTTGGTCTGTTTGTATGCCTCTCAGCTGCAGCCATTTTGTTATTCCTTATAATGGTATACGACAGACTACTCTTTGGCTGGGAGCAGTGACTTGCTCACACTGACAGCAAGAGAGAAATCTCTGCTTCGAGACAAAGAAAGAAAGGTAGTGCCATACATAAACCCTCAGAAAACACCAGGTTGTTTTTAAAATCAAATATGCCATTTTCTACTGCTTATCTGAGTCCAGGTCTAAGAAACAGTCAAAGCAAAAGTGCCTAGACCTTCCTCGCCTTTGTCATTACCTCGGACTGTGGGGCATTCCCAAGCCAGCCAGCATGTTCTGAGGACTGCCCCATGATTTTTCCCATGGCTGGACACGCCCAAAAAAACCTCATGCCTCCATGAATCATCTTAGTCAGATGCCCAGACACACTCAAGTGACTTCTTAAAAAAACTTGTGCAGGTTAAACAAATGACATAGAGCATGTTAATCAGTCATTTCCACCTTGTTTCCATTATTTATGCTACACTAAGCTACAGCAACTGTCTCCTGGTCCCAGTTTCATATCAACCAACATGAGTGGTAAGAGTCTTCCCATCCATCACTGAAGTGAATGAGCATATTTACATCCTCAGTGGGGATCCATCCTCAATTAACAGAATAATGGATTCATCTGACTGGTTCAAATTAAGTTTTGCTGTTGAGTATTTTCAATCATCATCAGCTCTTTGAGTGGCTTTTAAATGCCCTTTGTTTTAACAGACAAATAGCATCCAATTTTTTCTTTCTTTCTTTAACCAGCTAAACCAGCCTTTTAAGCTCAGCAATAATTCTGGCTAGGCTCTGTCCCTGCCAGTGTGCAAAATTGCCAAGTGCAACTTTAACGTTTAAAAAAAATATATTGTGTATTAATGGCAGCTCAGTCCCACATGGGGCTCACTGTTTAATGGCAAAGCTTTAAGTCCTAATGTGACCATTTCAGAGGCAATCTGCACAAATTAATCCAAATTTATTCTACATGTTGCTGATTGGAAGTACCATGATGGTGATCACAGGAAGAAGGTAGGCAGAGGGCCACAAGTGTGCACACAAATGCAGAGCCAGCACACACCTACTTGTGCGCTCACACACATAATTACACAGTGATATGTACAGTTATCTACAGGTATCTTTACTGAACTTCAAACGTCTGAAGTTTGTAAATTCAGTCAGCCCTATTTTCCCGTTTTGAATTTTTCTTGTGTTTTCTTACAGCACAGACCTTCCTCTGCTCTTTATCTTTATTCATTTTTTATCAGCTGTGTCACTCCCTTTTCCCCCGCCTTATATGCCCTTATTTTCTTTTTGAGCATACAAGTAACCCTTTCAATAACCTTTTTTTTTTCACCCCACTATCTTTGCTATCTACACTGTTTCTGCAAGACATATCTCAATGCAACTGACTTCAGTTGAATTTGTGTAAAGTGCTACAACCGGTTACTGAGAGAATTTGAAGAACGAATGACCGAATGATGGTACATGATTTCAAAATGTATTCTTGCAGTCTTCGTGATGCTTACAAACCTCTTTCACAGACACACTCATGTATTCATGGATGGCACATTCACACTCATAGACACAGAACTCATTTATTAGTGGTTCCTCCCAAGTGGCGTGTATTTATCTGGCTGACCTAATATTCTTATATTGGCAGAGAAGAAGATGTTTGAATGTCTTTTTAAATGTGACATTGCACAGGGCGTAGCAGGCTGGATTAATTGTACTGTTGATATAGCATAGCCAGTAACCAATAGTCCACACTGTGTTGGGGATACAGCTAGAGCAAAAGGTGTTAATAAGCACCATCACATTATAAGGAGTCCAGGTGGCAACAAAAGCTACCAGGATGGCCATTATGGTGCGGGTAACTTTTTTCTCCCGTGATGGCGCTGCTTTCTTCTTCTTGTTTGGCGGTTGCTTAGTCATCTTCACAATCTTACGAGCCACATGGTTCTGCCGCTCTGAGGTTGGGACAATCTCAACAGTGGCATTAGATGGTGTATAGCAGTCACCTTTGGGTGATTTAGTCTTGATCTTAATGCATGTCAGCTTGGAGCCCCCTGCCTTGGCTCGCTGACGTGTGAGTGGCTGGCTTGTCTCAAGACTGGAGTTGGCTGTGGATGGTGCTGGTTCCTCATCTTTCTGATTGGAAGCAACCACACTGCCAGATGTTGAGTCATTGGAGCTTTCCTTCTCCTCTCCAGGAGTACAATTTTCCCTTGCCACATCATCACCTTCAGTTTCTCCCTCAGCATTGGTCGAGGAAGGTCCTTTGCCATTTTGAAGTTTTCCATCATGCTGGTTTGCCCCATCAGCAGCATTCTGGCTCTGCGAATGCCCCGCATCTTCCCCTGGTACATTGTTGTTGTTAGATTTTGGAGTGTTGTTTCTCCTCTGACCCGGTGAGAGAGATTCTGGGTTTACTCCTGACGGCTTCCTGTTATCCTTCTTCACGCGGCTTTTGCTTGCTCTGGAGATCTGCCAGTATAGCTGAATCATGATGATGACAGGTAGGTAAAAGGCAGCAATCGCTGTGCCAAAAGTAACGGCAGCATTGGAAAAGAACTGGATATAGCACTCCTTCTCAGGCACAGTCCGCCCACCAACAATGAACTGCCAGAAGAGAATAGCAGGCGCCCAGAGGATGAAAGACAGGACCCAGGCTGCTGCAATCATCATTCCTGCCATTTTGGTGGTCCTTTTGACAGGGTAGGTGAGGGGCTTGGTGACACAGAAGTATCTATCAAAGCTTATAATGAGAAGATTCATGACAGATGCATTGCTGACAACATAGTCCAATGCTAACCACAAGTCACACACCACTGGCCCCAGGGGCCAGTATCCAATCACTATGTAGACCGTGTACAAGTTCATTGAGCACAGTCCAATAATTAGATCAGCACACGCAAGGCTGAATAAAAAGTAGTTGTTGACAGTTTGCAAGTTCCTATTAACTTTGATGGAGAGCATTACTAGGATATTTCCAATAACTGTAACCAAACTGAGGGAACCGGCCACCAACACGATGAACACCACCTCCACAGTCTTGTAGGCGCTTTCACTCTCTTCCACAACTTCTGTGTCATTGCCTTCAGAGGCATTCCAATATGTGAAATTGAATGCATCCATGGCATTTGGTCTTTTGTCGCCACCTCCTACTCAGATGGAACCTACAAGAGAACAAAAGAGAGAAGATTTGTAATAAGGTGCAAAAGATGACTGTGAGAGCTGCAGCTTTTTATTCATCTAAAGACTTTTTTAAAAAAACGCAGATGTGTTAGAGCTATAGGCTTCATTTATTTTCTTAACTGAGAAAGCTGAGAAACCAACAACTCATTTTAACTTAACATAGCAAGCTAAAGTATTTGCTCACATATGCTTAAACTACTTAAATGAACTTAAATCTAAATATACAGTACATTATAAAAGCTACAAATTAAAATGCTAAAAACAGTGCGACATCAGAAGGACTTATCAGCAAACATAAGGTTAACAGTTTAAGTCACATTTAATAAAAAATATGCTACAAAAGATAGAATAACATCTTTTAACATATAATGGTATAAGCAGAGCTGATGATAATCCAGAGATAAATTACAAAAATAAATACATGTTTCTCCAAACCATCAGTATAAGCAGGACGACCTTTGTGTTTCAAAACCAGCTTTTAGCCCGCCTAAAAGCAATTCATCAGATAACAGTGACAATTCTGGCTGCACACCAATTAGCTTGGTAATTGGAAGCACAGGTATCTGGCACTTATATTTTTCATAATCAGTGCATGAATAACATCTACCCATTAGACACCTGCTTCATTATGGAGGAGAAAAAAACAACAAAAGGGCCCTCAGAGGCAAAAACCTAATGCACATCAGTGGTTGATGAAAAATAAGATATGTAAAAACAAATTGTGGTAGCAATACGTAATCCTAACGAGGTACCACAT